>BRZM01001713.1:42500-81275 GCA_033238685.1 Lates japonicus | reverse complement strand
GCTGGGGAACCAAATATTTCCATCAGGAGTTGGTGGGGAGCAGACAGACCAGACGCAAAGAGGGAGGAAATATTGGACAACAGCTTATTGTGCTGGCCCAAACATTAATGAATGTAGGTTTAAGCTTTTTTAATTTAACTAGTCTGTGTGAATAACATTTGAAGTGAATATGTTAAATTCCACTGCTAATGTTAAAGAATTGTTCCAGTAGTTTAAATTAGATCCCCTTTTTATCACACAAAAGTATTTGTATGTTATGTACGCAAGAATATCACCCCCTCCCTCTCGGTGACGTACAAATATTTCAGCCAATCACAACAGTGCGGGTGGGACTAAAGATGAAACAGCGGAAGATTCAAAACGAAGATGGCGGCTGAAAATCATTCCCCAAACAATCACAAACTGGACAGAAGGTATCAACTTTTCTTTTGTTACGTTGACAAATTAACATGTTACAAAACTGTGGTATAAATTGTAGGTTTCTGGGGCGGATGTTTCTTATAAGAAATCTTTATATCTACTCAGTATTGTAGGTAATTTGACTTCTTGGCGTTAGCCCACGTAGCTAACGTAGCAACAACTTTTTATGCGTTGGTCTGCTCATTTCTTCGTTTTTTCCCCATTCATATCGTCCTTCTTCTGTTTTAACTTCAGCTTCGCTATTCCACTTAGCATCATGATGACCCCACTGTCTGTGTTTCTTTGTGACAGGGGGACCAAGTGTAGCGTGTTTATCAGCCAGGAAAACTTGCCGAACGCAAGCCAACCAGTCATCTTTAATCCGGACTTCTTTGTGGAGAGGCTGAGACATGAGCATCCACAGGCCTTTGCGGATTTGGTACTTAGCAATATCACTCGGCTCATAGATCTTCCAGGGGATGAATTTGCCCAGCTCACCGGAGAGTCCGAGCCTAGAGTGCCCTCCTCCAGTGGTTTTCTACGCTCTTTGAACTTCCTGAAACGGAAAGGTTAGGTTAACACAGTGTTTAGTCTCTGAAACGCTCTTTTAGACTAATAATGTATGTGTTTCTTAATTATGTTATTCCTGTAAAAAAGGATAAATAAACCCTTGAAAAGCGCTTCATGAAATGTATAAATAATCATTAGTGGGGCGATAACTAATAATTATGATCCTTATCGAATAGCCTGCTCATTATGTTCTTAATCATTATGTGGTCTTAAAAACTATGGTAAATACTGAAAATGCCAGTCCTAATTTCCCAAAGCCAAAGGTGACATCAAAAGATTGCAAATCCTCACACTTTAGCAACAGGAAGAAGGAAATGTTTGGGTTCTTTGTGGGGAAAATGACTTAAATGGTTGATTATCACAATAGCTACATATTAATTTTCTATTGATTAGTTTATTAATTTGTCAAATTGTTTAAGCTCATATCTACAGATTAATTGTTAGTTAAAGTAGTGGTTCGCCTCTGTCCCCACATAAATCCTCTGGGGCTAATCAATTATAAAACTGATGATGAGTGTAATGGAATAAATCTGTTGTACCTGCTAAGGGTACAGTCCATTTTACTGTGACATTTGATGCCTTTCAGACAAAGGAGTGGTTTTTGGTGCACCATTAACTGAAGAGGGAATAGCACAGATCTATCAGCTAATTGAGTACCTAAGCAAAAGTGAGTATCACTACATATACCTCCATAATTTCTGCCATGTGGAGCACACTTTAACCCAAGGCAGACTGTGATATTATGACTACATACATTTTGCATGTGTGACCTCAGAAGGACACAAATCCCTAACACAACTGATAACTGCCTGAGTTAATGGTATCTTGACATACTTAGTCAAATTGCTTGATCAGCCTGTGTCTTTAACTGTCGTAAGAATGGGATAATGGGATTTGTTAAGTGTCAATGCTGTGTTCTAACTCTTACAATTTGTTCTTTAACTTAGTTGAGAGAGCAGTGAATGAGCATGAGGTCATAGTTTATTTCTAGAAAGCGATGATGTCATTCACTGAAAGTGGACACTGAGAGCAAATGCTTGATCAGTAATTTATCTAGCTTTTTCCTCCCTTTCCTTCCATTTCACTCCAGTCTCACTCTATGCACTTGTGTATCTTTGTCCTCGTGCCCTCCGTCACTGTGTGTCTTTGGCTTCACACTTTGCATTTCTTTCCCCACCTCTTTGGCTGTCTCTCTCCATCTTTCTCTCACCCCTCAGACCTTCATGTGGAGGGTTGTTCCTGTACAGGCCATAGCCTAAAATGGCAACTGAGGAGATGCTGAATGCTGAGACGAGATAGATCTAGAGACGAAACTTCCACCCCAATGGCCTTGACCGGGTGGCCCTGCCTGGGAGAGCTGCAAAACTCTGTCGCAGCACATGAACACTATCATGCTCTCACCTGAAGATTGGGTATTGATTGACTCATGCATGTTATGGTCAGGAATAAAATTATATTCAGATTAAAGTGAAAAGAAAATAGTAGTGACCCTCTTTGGTAATAACCCTCTTATCTGCTGTGTTCAGAGCTCTTTTCGCTTTGATGACAAGGATAAAACGAATGTGCTGACAGGACGCCAGACAGAGCATTTCAGCTGCTCTTTATGCTGCTCACCCATTCAACCGCAGCTTGTTGAAGCTGCTGCTGGACTGCTGTACCACACAGCTCGCAATCCAGCACGTCAACAAGATGTCTGCAATTAATTTAACCACAATGTTTGCTCACATCATCTGGCCCAAAATGTAAAAGACCACTTTGATTAATTTTGTTCTACCTTTGAATATCTTACAATCCTATTATACTATGTTTGCGTCAGTTAGCGCCAGCTGCTAACGGTTTCGGTTGTAACAGTGTAACTACAGTAATTACAGTTGTTTGGAATTCTTTCTGTATTATTATATTACAGGTCATGGCAAGTAGTCTGGGGAAACATTGAGAAACTGAATAATGGCATAACATTTCTCATCAGGCACTCCACAAAACTGTTCAAGGTAAGCACTTTCACTGGAATTAATTTCTTGTTTTACCTTTATGGTTTTGTGTGTTTACATCTTCTAACACAAGTGTTTTTTCTGTTTCTTCCTCTATTAATATAAAGACAGAAATGGCAGCAGTTATGTTCATCATTTGTGTTCAGTGGTGTTGTTGCCAGGGTTACAAGAAATACAAGAGAATACAACATTTGTATGATGAAATCAATAAATTATTACCTGCTTTATATGCTCTTTAAGTGTCTACAGTCAGCGCTTTCAGATCCCAGTGATTTAGTTTTTTCATTCGACTACATTGATTCTTTGTTGCTATATTGCACACAATGCTGTACCCCTCAAGGGGAGGTTTGTGATTAATAAACCATATAGGGTAAGAAGTAAATAAGATTGAAAGCAATGAATTCCTATAAATACCAACTGTGCAAATTCAGTATACTGATAGATTAATTTCTTTCATTGAAGGCGCCCGATATTATATCAAAGTATACGCTTATACTTCCTGGGATCAAATCTCTTCAATCAAGGTGAGTGTTTAGTCTTTTCTTCTATTTCTTACCGAGGCTCATCTTAATGAAAAGAGTATATTAGTACCGCATTACATTTATTCACTTAAACTATTAATAAACTCTGGTTGTTTTTTTCTTTGCAAACTTCTGAATCTAGTAACTTTGGTGTCTGAGTTAACTTTAGGTACTTGTATCTAAATACAGAACCACAGAGGCTGTTATCTGCTACTTGGCATAACAGAATGATTTTCACAGGACCTTAGGCTGCCTTTGAATACTGTCTCAGTTTTCAGATTTTAGTCTTAGTTTCAGAATATGAAATTTAAATATGTGGTTATGTATAAATACTGACCTGACTCTAGGATGACTTAGCTCTGTTCTGGGACCAAAGATGGGCCAATAGCTGCTGATGACGCAACTGCCCCTTCTCCTTCATGAGAATCAACCGTGAGGCAGCAACGCCGCACAACAGGTCATCTGAGACTCAGGGTATACTGAATCTGCACTCAGAAACTGTACCAGCAGGTCAACAACATGCACCTGGAAATCTGCCAAAAGAAGAAGCTCATCAGACAGGTACAGTAGTTGTACCCATTGTGAGGAGAAATAATATTTAGATAAACTACTTCCAACCCAGCCCCTACATTGTTTGTATTTTTGTGTGTAGTTTGAAAAGCAGCCTTTACTGACACCTTGGCCATTCTGGACACCGTTCAACGGAAACACTAGGCGTTCACATCTTGGGTGGAATTATCAAGGTTTGTTGATAGTTCTCCTGTGTGTATAAGCGATAACCAGTTCCAGCCTTGATGCTACTTTGCTGTGAAAATGTTTTCCATGCTCACAATAGCAATAGCAGCAACTCAGTAAAATTAAAGATGAGTGAAATTTGTTTTATTGTTATTGATGCTATTGAACGGTTTTGAAGACTGCGGGCATGTAAGCAATGCAATTTTAACATTTGTGTGCAATAAATATGAACTCTTTTTAAAATAGCCTCTCCTCAATATTCACCTCCCAGATTTTTTGTTTATAGAGCAGAGAGAAGGTGTTGGGAAGTCAGTATTGACAGAGAAAAACAACCAGACTGCAGAGTTCTCTATGCAGCCCGGGTCCGTGATGACAGGGGCTGAAAATACCAGCTGTGAAGGGTGAGTATTACATTATACTCTCATAGTAAAGCTTGTTGTGAAACAGGTCTCAGTATGACGACCAACATCCTGTATGTTACATAAACAACCAGATCTTCTGCTGAAAACACCGTCCCCTACCAGTGTGGTACTGTGAAGTTACAACACTAACAGAATAATAATAACAGAAAGAAACTTAGGCCAAATCAAAAACTTCCAAGCGATAGAAATTTTCTATTGCATTCTTCTACTTATTAATGTACATGCATGGAGAAACACTAGTAGTAATTCTCTTTTATTTAAATCAAAACCAATCAAAATGTCGCATTCAGGTGTGGAGAGCATGATCCTCTAAAACTGTCATCAACAGTTAGAGTGGAGTAGTTTCCTTATGGCTGCGCTGAAGGAGTTTTGGCACTTCCAGCCATCTGTTTGGTTCACCACAGTCAAGTCTGGCCTCCTTGGACTCAACAATGCTTACATTTCTAATGGCGCCTGATGTACTTAGCTAAAAGGATAAAAAAAGTGTATTTTTCCTCCCTCTTTCTTCCCTCTCCTCCAAGTTAATCATCTTTAAAAGAAATGCTGTTCACAACTAAGGGCATGGGCATAACTGTCATGTTAGGTGCATTAAGGATCTTCTTGGTCGACTCAAACCAAACAGTGCAATGCACAGTACAGCTATGTTTGACATATGTTTAGATCTGTGTAGCTGTTTTCTAAAAAGTAAGTTCAAGGTTATAAGGATATGAGAAATCACCATAATGCTTTGCAGTCTAAGTTTTACTTAAGTGATGTAAAGGGTTGTTGGACAAAAGTGAGGATGTTGTGTGCTTTTATTTTAGGTCAATACAATTTCCATTTTATTACCCTCTTAAGTTTTCTCTTGTTCTTATTTCTTGTCCATTTAACTGATGATCTTGCGGATGCAAATGACATGTATTTATACCGCGGAATTTGTATATGTTTAGCTTTATCATTGACAAACCTTTTAATTTGCAATGACAAATGTATTTATTTTTATTGGTCATCTTGATCTTTTGAGTCCTGAAATCCAGTACATCAGCTGTATTGGTAGAATGTGATGTGCAGGTTTTTTCTGTTAGCGTTAAATTTGCTTGTAAGTTGGCATAGTAAATGTAGTTGAACTCAAACAGTCGGTGCAAACATAAAGTACTGCCTTATATTAATATATCTTCAGCTACTGTGTAATTTGGTTTTATTTTAATATTAAGATTCTCATTGTTTCCCCAGTAACTTCCCAAGCAGCTTTAGGATAAAATTTTAAGGTTGGTGTCAGTAAAATGGGGTAAAGACTAATAGGAATGGAGGATGGGAGATGCTGGTGAAATGAGGACCAGCTTGTAAGAAAATAATATGAATATTTTTGTCCTTGTTGCCACATTATAGCTCAACACTGTGATGCTGGCTTCTGCTTCTTACTTTATGTCATATTTTGGTTTTTCTCAGGCCAGTTTTGATCTCTTATGCAACACGTATACGGATTTATAGCTTATGTGCATTTATCTTTCAGTTACTCTAGCTGTTCAGTGCAAGATTTCTTATTATTTTTAAAGATTTATCATCTATTTTTATCTTTCTTAATTTTAGTGGTTGCCTGAATGCAAATGATGATGAATCTATTGCCCTCTGTGTGGTTGTTAACCCAGGTGCTTTGTGGAGGAATTTGAGCCACTTTTAAAAAACCTCCTTGATGTCTTACTCATTCAGTAGCAGTTTCCCAGTTCAGTGGTCACTATGCTAGCTATTTAATTTAACTAATGTGAATAACTTTGCCTCATGGTCAACTTGATTGACCATGTAAACATATAAATATTGATATTGATGCTGCTGTGAGCTGCAACTCACTGTAATTAAAAAGACATCAAATATTGTCCTGTAATAATATTTTCTGTCAGAATATGTGCTCTGGTAGAATGTGGCCATAATTACAAACATTTTCTTGTTTCTGGAGTCTCCTAAATGAAGGTATGGTGTTTTTCATTTTGTTGCCCTTCTCTAAGTATTGCCATCTACAACCACATGATGCTGTTTCACCCAGCCACAAGGTGATGCTGCTGTTTGGTTGCAAATAATTAGTCAGAGACTTTACATACAACATATCTTCCTTTTGATTTGTCAAACTTGTCAATGAGGAGAATCTGCTAATTCATCTTGTGCTGTTAAATACAGCAATATGTGAACACTCATTATTTGACAAAATAATGAGAAAAGCGATTGAGTGTTAATAAACGAAATATATTAATGCAGCAGGCACTGTAATAAAACTAGTGTGTGTGTGTGTATATATATATATATATATATATATATATATATATATATATAATAGTTCCCTTAAATACAATAAATCTTAATATGTCTGTCTCTCTCTCTGACCTCTGCTTTGCTTGAAAATATCACTACTGCAATAGAAAACAGTCAACAAATTGTTTGTAGACTTTTACTAGAAGCTGTGTCCTCACAACAAATAAGAAACCGGAAAAAAACTTGTGATAGAGTCAATTGTAAAACTAAACTTGTTACAGGCTCATGGCCAAAATGATAACAACAATAGGCAGAGTGCTACCAATGAAACTTGAAACTTGCCAAGTTGCTGCTGTTTGAAAATGATTTGCCCAAAATGAACTTATTTTTCTGGAATTTGGAGGGTAGTGGGTGGATAATAGTAAGAGTGAAGAGCAGCTCTCCACAACCAGGAGGAATGTCTCAGGCGATGTCATTATAGTGTCCATGTCAATGCATCTTTGGTATTGTAAGTATATATTGTAAACATCTGTGAGAATGGGCCTGTTTTTCATGTTCTATAAATACACGACAGACAGCTTCCATGATAGGAATAGTTTGTTTGGCCAAAACTCGGGGTTTGTTGCATTCCCTCCAGGTAGTGATGACTGTAAAATAGGTCAAGACATACTGTAAGTAACTTTAGATTATCTGGTGTGCACACAAACCCCAAGCATATATGATGAGTGGATATGATTTTGCTTTGAATGTATGCAAGAGATTCCTTTCAAAAGAGCTAATACTGACAAAAGAGCTCCTGTTGTGGAATAGTAACAAGTCATTTTGTGTCGAAGAATTATTTTGTATAAAGTTAAAATACTTTTGTAGATTCTGGTATAATTTCTTGCCTTTGCTGCTTTTCTCTAATACTGTCCTCTTAAAAGTGAAATACAGATAACTTGGTTGAAGCTTGCTGTGGGTGCCTGGATACCAGATTTGGCTTTCTTTCTATTTCTCACTCTATCAAAAGAACATTTCAGTTTTTCTCACGGCAAGCATGTCGGCGTTAACTGATTCATTCCCTATTCAGCCACGACGGCTGCCAGCTTTTGTCTTGATGAACGTTTGATTCTTTATTTCTAACTTTGTATGCGAGCTGTAGGAAATATTTGTACTCCACAGGCTTCCAGCAATACCTGTGAATTTTAAATTAGGTCTTATTCTTAAATGGGTAACAATAAGTTCCTCGTTTGATCAATTGTTGGTGAGGGCTAATGTTTTGCAAACTCTCCTCTCCCAGACTAATTGTAAATTTCTGCCATATCCTCCACAGCTTTTGAGAGCAACAGAATAATTCCTGTTGACGCCATTTGTGTGCATTCCAATCACGACTGTGTGGAGGGAGGGACACCCCCACCCCATTACTACTAAACACGCTGTCTCCTCTTTAATTATGCATTCATAGAGAAGATCTACACTGCTCTGACACTTTTCACATTACAGATAAGGCTTTTTTTTTCAGCTGTGTATTTGTGTACACTGCATGTGCATATACATTCATATATGCACATGTTTGATAATCCAAAAGCAACAAAGCAGACAGATGCATACCAGTCAAATGTTTCTAACTTCGTCTCCCTATATTTCTTTCTTTTTCTCTTACGTGTCTTTTGTTAGTTCAAGTGAATGGGTTCATAGGTCTATGTGGTGTGCTGCTGTTTATATTGGGAGGATCACCCACAGCAAGTCCCTAATAAGGAATTAGACCACAGACCAAAGTTGCTATATCTCAGATGTTGGCCAAGTAAAGCTGAGCTGTTTGTTTTTGGTGACACTTTACTATGACTTAAATCTATGAGTAGTTACCAGGCAATAAGTAAGGAACAAGTCAGGAAGTGACCAACAAGTTTCCAACTGACTCTGGATCAAAAATGATATAGGAAGTTGTACAAAAAACAAACAAACAAACATTTATTATAAGTAGTTTCTAGGTGTATGAGACTCTCTACATAAATACCCAATGAATCATTCTTGATTAATGCTAAATCGGATGCTAAATGGCACTAAACCACTAACATATTACTTCCTTGGTTGCCATTTATGTGAAAAGGCTTTTAAAGTAAAGCATCACCCCCACTAAACTAACAAGCAACAGCCATTAGGAGATGTAAAACTAGTAACTCACATTTATGATTAGGAAAGTGGCCAAAGTTTTAGTTTTGTGCCTTTCAGCAGCTAATTCAGCATTAATCAAGAGTGCTTCATTAAGACGGTGATCAACATGCAGACTCACAAATATCTAGGATCAAATCATTACACATTGGTTCAATAAAAAAGCCTGTCCCAGGGACAGGGGTTAAGACTCATGCTTGTTGTTCCACTTCTTCCTTGGTGACCTCTCACACTTTTTTGTATCTTATTTTTGAAGTGTCATAGTTTGTTTAATTGTGTGGTTAACTGTGAACAATCTGCTTTGGACTGAACTGATAAAAACGTGATGTCTGTTTCCTATCCACATCCAGAGTACTGATTTGCAATTCCACGAACTGCAAATCAATATGCATTTGGAAAAGTTTCCTGAAAGCTACAATTACACAGTGTCAACAATGGCCAGACTCTAATATATCCACTGTTTTAACTAAATGTCAGCCACTGCAAAATAATATTTATTAAGAATTCCTTTAAAGTAAATAATGGTCCTCAGATGCTGCTTATCATTCAACTTTCCTGTCTCAACACAGTCCAGTTTATGTCTCTATGCTTTGAATCCACTTAAGGGAAAGCATGGTCCTGGCATTAAGAGAGGAATTGTTTGCCAGTTCCTCCTATAAATCCAAGTAACAGAGCAGGTATGATTGTGAGTGTAGCTGTTTGTCTTTTCATTTGTATATATTAGGATATAATCTCTGTTCCTGTGCCCATGCTGTGCTTAAAATATGGTGTTGATTTGCTTTTTATGGCTGTGGTCTGCCTTCTCAACTGATCATGAGTATTTGTGTGTGTGTGTATGTGCTGTTTCACCCTAGTTCCCTGCTGCAGCTTCTGTGTGTGTGGCCACACTTACAGATGATTTATTCCAGCTTTTTGCCTCCAAGGACTGAGGTGTTGATTCCTCTCTTACCCAGTGGATTCTCCCTTCGTTACATGTACACGCATTCGCACACAAACACACACACGCACGCTCACACAGCCCAGTCTCCCCACAGCTTCTCTCTTCGGGCAAGGGTTATGCAGTGTCATGCAGGTTAGGTCTCTCTCTGGGGGGTTCACCTGGAGGCAAACCTGAGAGAAAAGAAGGAGTGGAGTGAGTGAAATAAAACGGGGAAAGAAAGATACTTGGAGTAGATTTGGATTGTGAATAGAATCAAGGGAATGAAAGAAGGATCTCGAGAATGATAGTGAGTTCAGGCAGGGTTCTGGGGGTGGGGGTGGGGGTGGGGGGTGGTTGTGTGAGGAGGGAGAGGAGTGGGGGAGGAGAGGAGGGGTAGGGGTGGAGTCGGGGGCTCTGCTATTTGTAGATCCTTGTGATGGATGACTGGTGTGTGTGTGTGTGTAAGAGAGAGAGAGAAAGAGACTGGCTTTTTTTTTCTTTCTGCTCTTTCCCTATTCCCTCTCTCTTCAGGCAAGCAGAGCGGAGCAGGACTGAGTGAGAGGAGGACAGAGACGCAGACGTGTGCAGACCAGAGCACAGCAACTCCACAAAGACAAGAGAGGAGAAGAGTTTGCAAGGAGAAAATTAAGAGAAAGAAAGCAGTTTTTTTTACATCAGCAAACTGTGGTGGATATCAAACCTACATCAAAAGAAATCTAGAAGAACTAAAAGGATTTGCCTTGCTTCACAGATAAGAGGAAAATATTAGCATTTGTTACAGGTTTTTTTTCTATTTATATTCACCACATATATAAAAATTATTTTAGAGGAGTATTCGTGTAGGTAGGTGTAGCAGGACTCTTGGTTTTTTTGCAGTGAAGCAGAGAGAGGAAGGTGGACAGAGAGAAGTAGGGGTTTGCTGAAGAAGAGCGGGCTGTAGTGGTGGTGAACATGCCCGTTAGAGGTAGCTGTTTTGGGGCAGGCATGGGCAGGCTGGCCAGGCAGCCGCTCTGGATGTGGGTGGTGATGCTCTCTGCCCTGCTCATGGGCAATGCCAGTGCCTGCCCAGCCCTGTGTACCTGCAGCGGCACCACAGTGGACTGCCATGGACTGGGTCTCAAAACCATGCCAAGGAATATCCCCCGCAATACTGAAAGACTGTGAGTACCATCTGTACTCTACCTCCTTGTGCGTGCTTGTGTGTGTGAATGTGACAGAGAAACTCACTGACTGTGTCCCTCTGTCTTCTATTCTCACTGTTTCCTTGCTATCTTGTACAAGTGCACATGACTTTGCTTAGACTGAAAGAGAACAAAAGCCCTGCCTGTAAAACTGTGTGTGTATGTGAGAGAGAGAGTGTGTGTGTATGTGTCAGTCAGTCACTCGCTGGCATTCCAGTCAGGTATAAATAGGCATGAGGGACTGGAAAGAGCAGGAGCAGATGTGTGCCTCTCACATGTGTCCAGAATTTACTTATACCTGCTTGTTTATGCTTGCTGCATGTATCCCAAAAAAATTCTTAATCCTTAAATCAGAAAGTTAAATATTTGCTCCACTTTTTTGATGTGATATCAGTAATTTAAAGTTAAAAAACTAAAGTCTGTTTAAATCTTAAATTATTGTGAGACAGAACCAGACTTTGCTGCCTAGTCTGTGATTAGATTAGATTAGATTCTGTTATGTTTGGGAATATGTTTCCCCCACTCATATCAGGAGTCCTGTCTGAAGAGCACTGTGCCTCTTTTTATCTCTTTTCTTCCCCCCTTCTCCCCCTTTTCACTTTCTTCCACTCCTGGGCCAAAGACTCCCCTCTCTCCCCTTCTCATGCCCCTGAACACTCACTCCACAAATTGTTAAATCATGTAGAAAATTAAGCAAATCTGCTACTTAAGTGAGTCTTGCACGAGGATCACGTAGCTGTCTTGTAAAACGGAGGGAGAATGGGAGACGGAGGGAGAGGTGAGACAGACGCCGGCTTGCCGAGTGGAGTTTCTCTGTCTTTTCTGACATTCCTTTGAAATATTCATTGGTAAATCAGAAGTGAGGAGTGCAAAGGGAAATAGATTGTTCTATTTCAGCTTTTAGAATATCAGTCTTGAATAAAACATGCGGTGGGAACAGAGGAGAGAAAGCCTGTGTTGGAGGCAGCGTTGGCATAGTGGGAGCTGGCTGCATATTTTATGCTTTTCATATTTAATTTCTAAGAACACCTTTTTTTTTTGACTAGTGGGCTGCATGTTTCCGGGTTGCTTATGTGCATATGCTGGTTCAACAGTGAAGCAGAGAGGAAACATGGTCATTTTGTGGTTTCCTTTTACATGAATGGCCATTCACACTAGAAATATACCCTGCCCCTTCACTCAAGAGCATTTTTGTGTTGAAAGTTGTTTGTGCATTCATAGGTCATGTACAGCAAAGGATTTTATCTTTGTTGCATCTCTGGATGTTATTAAGCACGTCTAGCACACTCAGGATGCTGCACATTAAACATGATGTGTAGAAAGGTCGTGTGCAATTTATTCCTGGGTCATTGCCTTTTTGTGTGTGTGTGTGTGTGTGTGGTAGTGGTGCATGTATTAGCTGCGTGTGTGTGTAGGTCAAACAGAAGATAGCCAGTCTCCACAGAGATAGCTACTACGTAACAATACAGACTCTCCTCTTTTGCTGGCTATTATATAAGGTGATTCATCAAAGTGATTGTGCAAGTCAACACAGCCCACTTTGCCCCACATGATGGTCCCATGTGCATAGCTAGATTTATGTGTATGTATCAGGGAAATATGTGTTCATGTGAATGAAATCGTGCAACCCCGCTACTGGGGTCAAATATGAGTAATGAGTAAGTCAAGATCTTATAGAATTGTCCCAGAAGTTGGTGGCCCATGTCTTTAGAAGTATTTTCTTTGTAGAAATTTATTTAAATTACAAAGAAAAATGTACTTGTCTCACTTTAATGGAAGGAGGAGGCATAGTATTAGTGTTGGGAAGGAAAGCAGATGCAGACAGAGAAAGGGTTGCACTTCACTTTGTTAGGGTGGCTCACTGTACGTTTATGGAAATTGGTGTGGCCACATGTGTATGTTTGCACTAATGTATACAGAGTGGTGTTTTTGGGCGATAGAGTGTTAAAGAAAGAGGGGGTTGGTTTTTGGGGAAAATGTGTGTGTCAGGGGCTGGGTGTGTGTGTGTGTGTATGGAGGGTGTTGAGACAGACAGCAGAATCCCATTTGCACTTGTCAGTTTGGGTTTGGATCAGGTCTGACCCCTGCGCTCCTCAGACCGAAGCCTGTAATGAGACTGCGAGCTCCACGTGTTAAAATCACACCCTGCTTCGTACGGGCCACCGGCCGCTCCCTCCCCCTCTGCTCCCTCCCCTGCATCCATCCTCTTTCCCCAGCTCTTTCCATGCCTCTCTTCTCCCTTGTCTCCAGGCCTTTTCTTTATTCATCTGCTGTGGCAAACTATCACATTAAAATGGTAATCACATTGATATCTGACTACACTGAGAAAAAATCTGCATCTGTAAGGCTGATTAAAGTGACTTTACACAGACAGTAAAGGTTGTTAGTTAAGCTTTTAGGTAGACAGGTATTGACCAAACCTGCAGCTTTTCTCTCTCCCCGCTTTATCTCTCTAACAGCCCTGCTGCTTAGATTAAGCGTGTCTCATCTGTGAATGAGTTGATTTGCAAAAGGGGAGGAGAGGAGTATTGTGTGTGTGTGTGTGTGTGTCTGTCTGTCTGTCTGTCTGTCTGTCTGTCTGTCTGTCTGTGTGTGTGTGTGTGCCATCACCTAATTGGAAAAAGGCAGTGTATTGATGATGGATTTTCTGTGCCAGAAAATACCCTGTACTGAGATTTGGGGGCATGTTGGAGCTCCTCCAGAATAGTGGAGGTGGAGGCTGCACACCATATGTGTGTGATGTGTTGTGTGTGTGTGTGTGTGTGTGTGTGTGGATCTGTTTTCATGCATGCCTGTGTAAATCTGACGTTAACATGTGTTTGTTCATAAACTTGAGCATGTGCCTCCATATGTGTTTGTGCATGCGTGCGGTGAATAAGTAATGTTAGATGAAAACACATGAGGGTTTGTGGTGTTTGAAGACGAGGGGCTCCCTCGCTCTGATAACCATGTATATGTATTCTGGGGATTGGAGGTGGGAGGTGTGTGTGTATGTGCCAGGGAATGCCTGCGGTGTTTTTGGCACTAGCACATTGCTGGTACAACTGACAGCTCACCGGCCACCTGATCCATAATTTACCCTGACAAGACTGAACACAGCCTGCCCACTACCTGCCAACTCTGGCTATGTGACTAGACAAAGAAGTGGGGTGAGGGGTGGAGCTGGGGGGGTTGAGAACAGGATGAGAAGATACTTCAAGGTGAGGCTGGCACAGTAACTGAGGTGGTAATCACTAATGAAGGGATTACTGCGCAGAGGAGTGAAGAGACCTGTAACTCAACCACAAAGCTAATGAATGAATAAACAAGATTATGTTATTTATTATAAAGGGCTAAATAGGTCTAGCCCTGAGGCAGACTGAATTTCATTCAGGTCCTTTTTTACAGTCTAATATATCCATCCTCATAGCCAGTAATCCCGTGAGGAGTGATAATGCCTGGAATGAAGATCATTCAGAGAATGTTTATGCTCAGTGTAGGATTGTGAAATTACAGGCCTGGGACTCAGTCAGGTCAATTTACTGCCTGCGCAACACAGCTGTGGTCTTTTCTCTTGCACTAAAGACTGAGGTGCACGCCATCACTCTCTCTAGCTGTATTTTGTATTGTAGCATTTTGTGAGTCTTCTGCCCAACAAAGAGTGTGGAAATAAACTCTAGGTACTGTAGTTCATGGTTCGCCCTGTGGCACCCAGTGCTGTTTTTATTTTTTGAATGGTATGTGTGGAATAACAATATGAAGTTCAATTCATCAATTAGTTGATGGACAGAAATTTATTCTACAACTAATTTTGATGATCTCACAGATGACATCATAGTAAATTTAATATTTTTTAGTTTTAGACTGATAATAGTGACGATGGTGATGAGATAATTGTTAGCTGCAGTCTATGCATCACTTTTTACATTGTACATAAGTATACAGTGAGTGTGTTGCTTGTCTAAGTGGAGTGATGACAGACTGCTTGGCATCAAAGCCAGCTGGTGTGTGTCTAAACACACTGCAGGCCTACTGGCCTGCTCTCCTGATGAGCACCGCTACTTTATGGAAGTGTTTGATTGCACTCACGAGACGAAGAAATGACCCCAGTAATGCGATGTGTGTGTGTGTCAAAGAACAACTTCCAAGACCATTGCCTGCGCTTTTCCTATTTGTGCATGTCTGACATGCTTATATATGATGTGTGTGTGTGCGTGTGCATATGTGAGTGTACATGCGTGATTGCTTTGCACGCCTATCTAAGAGCAGCTGTATCTCAGCAGACCATGAAAATCGAATTTGGAGAATCCACCTAGATCACCTTTCATCTCTCAGAAGTCCATCTCTGCTTTTAACCCTCCTGGCTAGTCAGTAAGAAGCTGGCAATGGAGAGTGAAGGGGGTGGGTGATGTGTGTGTGTGTGTGTGTGTTAAATCGATGAACACTCTCCTGACACTGTGGATATGCCTTCATAAGCCCCATTTCACACCTAGTCAAGATGCTTTTGATGTGATACAAGTCTGAGAGGAAATTATGGGCAGCTTTCCAGATGTAAGGGCAGCTAGAGATCTGTACCAGTCTGCACACTTATCACATCAGTGTTCTGTTCACTGCAACAGTAGAGTATAATCTGCCTTATAATGAGTTAGTCATTTTTAATTCTCAAAAAATGATGAAACAAATAAAAATGAATTTGAAATAGCCAAACTATCACACCTCATGGCAAAATTATCCCAAACTATTTTGTCATAAAATATCAGAGAGTCAAAGTTGTCATTTCAAAAATCTTATTTTGTCTGACCAATGGTACAAAATGAAAAGAGACTTGATTAATTATCATATATGACAGAATCAAATGCTCACATT
Source organism: Lates japonicus (assembly GCA_033238685.1). Taxonomy (NCBI): domain Eukaryota; kingdom Metazoa; phylum Chordata; class Actinopteri; family Centropomidae; genus Lates; species Lates japonicus. Next base: position 65,318 of record BRZM01001713.1, on the reverse strand, counting down.
TTAGTGGAAACCAGTGATTGTTTGGCATTTCTCTTGACAAATGACTAAAACAGTTAACTGGTTCTCAAAATAGTGGCTGATAAATTTTATATATTAACTAACCACTCAATCAACTTGTTGTGTTAGCTCTAAAGTGACTTATTATTTTTTGCAGTGGAAGTCATCTACTAGCAGATGAGCAAACCGCTATCAAGAAATGGGGGAGTGCAAATATTAGTGAGCTCAGTGGGAGACAGAGATGTACACAGAACAACTCTTTATTCTCAGGGGTCGACAGACAGATTCAAGCACACATGCAGCATCCATCAAATTACTCGTTGTCAGTGCACATCTGTCAAGCAAACGTCTTCTCGGTCGTCTGAAACTGAAACATAAGAGATGTGGCAGAGCAGATGTTTCGTCCACATGATACACTTTACAGTCAAAGTACACATTCATACAGCCTCAATGCTTTCATTCAAGACTCAAAGCCACAACAGAACCTCAACGTCTGTCACTGAATAAACTACAGATACAGTATAAACCATGAAAGACCCCTCAGTCTCTGCTTCTACTACAGTCTTGTGTGTGTTCTTTATCCAGCCCGTGGCAGTAACACACATCGGAACAGATGTTTAATTGATTCACTTCGGCCTGAGAGAGTGTCATAAGTTATCTATGTTTGATCAGGCAGTGTCTGTGTGCTACTTTCCTCCCTTGTCTTTTCCCTAACTCCTTTTTCCCGTTTCCCACTCCCTCTTGCTATCTGTCTAGTTTTTGCTTACGGCAGCATACTGCTACTTGGGGAAAAAAAAGGGAAACTCTGTGTCTCCTTGTCAAGGTTGTTGTTGTAGTGTGAAGGCCAGGTAAAAACAGCAAAAGACAGATGCTCGGGGTTTGTGTCCCTGACGTTTACCTGTAGCTGTTTATAAAATGAGAGAGGCTCTGCAAGATGCAGGAGACCCAACGAAGGTCAAGGCTCAAGAAAGGGGTTGTATGTTTGCGTCCGTGTGCAATACATGTGTGAGATCTGCTTGATATTTACCTTTCCTATCAGTAATCTTGCTCCTGAGGCCTGACTGAGCAGAATGAAAACTGTAAATAGCCCTTGAGGAGCCCAGGAGCCAGGAAAACACTCTCAGACATTGTCTCTACGCGCTCAACAGACATGCACACTCCGGCGCTCACTGACACACAAACTCACACTCACACTGAAAATGTACAGTTGAGGGCCTTAACTGCACGTCTGAAAGCCACATTTCAATGAAGAGGGAATGTTTTGTTCAAGCTGAGCAGAAATTTGACCTCTTAGTGTGGATAGAAGTGTTCCAGTTGGGTTTAAGAGTGTGTTATTTTGGTCATGGTGGTCTGCTTTCTCTCTCTCTCTCTCTGTTTCTCTCTCTCTCTCTTTCTCTCACTTTCTCAGTGTCTTTATCTTGAGGTATGAGGTTGTTGCGAGTCCGGATGGTACTGCCTGGTCCTGTTGCCTGTGTTGGACCAACTAGTATGTAGGTCACTTTCTCCTTATAGTCTACCAGCCGTCGAGGACTCGTCTCTTCACTGACGTTTCCCAGACAGCCCGTCAGCTCTTCACAGCTCTGCGGCTACTCGCAACACTCCACCGCACCTCTCCAGTCCGTCGCTTTTAGGCAGCTAACAACACTGTCAGAGCAGCTCTGTCATTTTCTGTATCTCAGTGACTCTATCTTTTTTCCGTTTCTCTCCTCCTGCGTGTTTCACGGCTGTCACGTCCATATGTTGTGGAGTCTGGAGGAGGAGGAATGCTTCGCTCTTTGGCAGCTCCTCAACCTGTTCAGTTCATTCATGAGGGAGAGCGCTTGCTGGTCTGGTCAAATAGCATTATCAGTGTGTGATTGTGGTTAATGAGCATCCATGCTTGCTTGGGCTGTACAGGCCCTCAGGCTTCTGGTCATCAGATTGTTTCCACAGTGAGGAGTTTGGTCAGCGCCGTGCCACCGATCCTCAATCAGCTGGCTTCTGTCTTCCCTGCCAGGCTAAAGCTGTTCAGGACAAATGGTCCTGTGGTGCTTGCAGCAGTGATACAGAATGGCTGCACTGCAAAAAATAAGTAATTTGAAGTAATTTAAATCTAATTTAAAAAAGGAAGGGACAAGATGCATTTACTTCCAGCTAAAATCGTCACTAGTAGGCCTCGTGTAGAGTTCAGTTTGAATGAGCTTTGACCTGCAATATCACAAGACTCACCAATGTCCAGTTTGACCTCTAGTTGAAGGATTATCATGTTGCCATTTCAGTTTGTCCTTGCTTGAAAGAAAATAAGCAGCAGTATGGTGGGGATGCATGGCTGTGAATGTTACGATAGAAATAGAGGGTGAGAAGAATCAAGCGTATGATAAAATGTGTACTATTTTCAACTTGTGAAATTGTTTTGAGAGTCTGCGAGCCATGTTTGCAGAGCTTGCAACCCTTGCTGCTTTGTTTCTTGTCTTGCCTATTCTTTGCTAGAGCATGTGAGTAAGTTTTGCATTTCCAATTGTTTTGTAGCTGCAAGCATAAGACTATTAAACCTAGGCTTGGTAACAGTGGTGACCCACCTCTGTGGGCAATGTCCAGCCCACAGTATTGGGAAACAGTTTTCTGTACAAGGCAGAAAAAGAGTGTAGCCACCACATTTTCAATGCTACAGTCCAAACTGTGGCAACAATGTAGCTGATCAGTTTAAAACAGCTTAGATGTGTATACCTTATTTTGAGTGGTGTGCCGTATTATACTTTGTTTTAAGTAACCGACTGAAGATTTCGACTTGTTTGCTAGCCCTCACTATCCCACTGCGTCTGTAGTCATTTCAGTTCTGCAGTGTCTCTGCATAAATCGATGATGTTGGTGAAAAGCTGTACAGCCAGCAGTAGTTTCCCTCGTTATCATTATGGTCTTTTGCTCTGACGAGCTCCCAGCAGGACACAACTGCCTTTCCCACAGGCGCTCTTTGTGTACATGCCAGTAGGTGTGCTTGTGTGCACACTTCGCTACAGTATATTTATATGGTCTTTGTGTATGTATGTAAGAAACAGAGTACATGCAGATATTGCTATCTGCGTGAGTGTATCTGTTCGGAGGCCTTAACAAGCCAGTGTGTTTGCTTATCCTCCCTCTAGTCTCCAGGTTTTATTTTATGTAATGTTGCTCAATTCAAACCAGGTCCCCCTCAGCCCAGGGACCCCAGCAGCTGGCAGAAATAAACATAATGAGTTTTTCAGCATTGTAGCAGCCCTCTGAGCCCCTTTGAATTATAGAGATGTAGAGCGGTGGAGCATAGCTGCCGCGTGTCCACCCAGGGGAAGGTGCACCAGGAAGTACTCTCAGGCATCAATCAGCTTGGGACGGAGGATGAAAAAGGATTAGATAGTGATGTCATAAATCCACTTGCTCTCCAGGAAGTGTGTCAGCACTGGGAATCCTTACAGAGTTTCCAGAGGATGGAATGGATTTGACTGAGGCAGTTGGAGGTGGAAATCCTTTGCTGTAGGAACTGGGAATGATACCTAATAATTTTCAGCCTCTAAAGTTATACTGAAGCACTCTAATGTGAAAACCCGCACAGTCAGTACTACAAAACATCTGTATATGAAAGAAGTGAGTGTGCCTTTGCTGCTGTGCCAAAAGCTATTTCTTAGCTCCCTTTGATTGTAAAACAAAGAAAATAGCAGTGACTGATATTGTAGCTAATAAACATCAGATTTTTCTTTGAGCCATTGACACCATATATTATTTTGGCATGCAGTGCCCTTACTTAGACGTGGAATCAACACAGAGATGAGCAGATGAATCTGAGTCCAGGCGCCAGACTGTATGTATATCTGGAGTCCATATTCTCTTACCTTTCTATATTTAAGTTGTCGATTCTCCTAGATTTGTTCATCCATGCAGAACTTTGCACCAGTATCCACTGATGCCATGTCATTTGCATACCACTACTGTGTGTGTGCACCTGAAACTGATGTGAATCCCAGCCACTTTCTATCAACCAGAGCATCCTTACAGACAACAGAGTAACGTGGCGAGTTTCCCATGTTACAGAATACTCACTTGGGCCAGCAGACATCATCAGATGGGTCAAACACCAACAGTTGTAGCATTATATATGAGCCACATGCTCTTAAGTGCCCACTTTATCAGGAAAAACTCCCTTTTTATGCAAAATGCATGCTTGTTTCATAGAAGTGCTACTTACAGCTCAGCATAACACTTACCTGCAGAAGGTCATGTCATCAATCTTTGAAGCAGATGAGCTTCAGTAGGAATGTTATTACCTGGGCAATTTTCAGGGACCTGATTATCACCTGGGCAATTTTGGGGACTTGAAAACATTGCATGGTTTCTTTGGCAAAATGCCAACGGAAAAGGTCAGAATATGCCACAAACCATGTGGATCCTGAGTAGTTTAAACATCATAGGATACTGGTGGCATTTCAGCATTTCCTAAATGTCACAGCGTTGCTGAACAGGTGCATTGGCAGTGTGGTTTTTAAGATGAACTCTTACAGCAGGATATTGCAACATCGTCTGAGGGTGTTTCCAGGAACAGCAAATTTAGTTCAGTCAACAAAATACTTTGAGATGTTGTTGCAGTACAGCTTTGATTAGTCAGCTCTGGAGTACACGCAGAAACTATGGCATGTCTCTTTTTACAGGATAAAGCAAGACTTCTTTGCTGCAGGTTTTACTTGTTTCAGTGTGAGTCATTTTTCCTCATATTCTCTCTGCTACCCCTGCTTTCTCCTCTTCTATCTTTCTCCTTTTTAATCTCCTTCGGGTGTCATCAGGAGTGACCACCCTGAAGATAAGATACTGGAAATCCAGAAATGTGTGTGGTGTATGTGTGTGTGCCTATCTGCGTAAGCACCTGTAATGAGCACCACATGTGTGTGTATCGGAGCCCAGGCTAATGAAGCCCAGTCCATTATTTATTTCCCGTGGCCCTGTCGCTTAGCCTGCCGATGCACCTGTGTACACACATGCATGTACACACACACACACACACCCACCCACCCACACACACACACACACACACACCATCTGTCTATGATGACCGCTCTCTTTCGTACTGCATAGCGCTACAGTCCCTGGAGTGGTCATGAGACGCGAGAAGGAGAGAGTGACTTAGGGAGAGAGACCAGTGCTTTCAGTGTAGATTTGGAACCAGTTTTTTGGTTGTGCTTTGGGGGTGGGGGGCTGGGGAGGTCAGGGTAGGGTGGACCCATAATGCTTAGAAAAAGCAGTAGCACAGAGAAACTCTTCATACAGTATTTTGATTGCTCTCACCACCTGGGTGGCGTGTATGGTTTGCGTGCTTTGCCTGCTTTCTTTTCCTTCTGTCATGAGAATACATTCTGCTACTGAGGTATGAATCTTCCACAGTGTTCTGCAGCAACAAAGAACATCACAAACCTTTCTTATATATGCAGAGGTAACTGAATCCACCAAACCACCGTGGAGTGAAGTTCAGCATTCTGTCACTGGAGTTAACAAATACACCACGCTTTGGAAATAATTGTTGTCAGCCATTAAATGATGGTTAACTTATAAAAGCCAAAAGTAAATTCAAAACCTCTCTTTTTCAACTACTTTGTCTTTCCCTTCCTTTGCAGCGATGGCCAGCTCTCAGCAGGGAGGCTGCTCCCATTATATCCACAGCACTTAGCTTTCTGGCCTTGTGGCCCTACCCAAATCCCCTCCACTGGCTCCTGCTAATCCCTGCCAATAGTAGAAGGACATGGCAGACAGAGAGAGGGGGGTTGTGGGTGTTGGTGGGAGAGGGCTGGAATAGAAAGACAAACAGGCAGCCTCAAATGTGGCTTCCATCTTAATAGGACTTCTTAACATCTCCCTGTGGTATTAGAACGAAACGTGAACTTCCCGTTAACACAACCCTTCAGATTCTACCCGGCGATGTATGTTACATTTAACATCACATTTAAAGCAATTTGCATTTCATAAAAACAAGCAATTAAAGGCATTTTCAGCATATATTACACCAGCAGTATGCTTTATCAAACAGCTTGGGGTACTGTGTGTGTTCACCATGTGTGCGTGAAATGTGTGATTGTGTGTGTTGCAAAGCTCCAGATAAGATTTTGACTCGGGTATCGGTAGACAAAGATCGTCCATGCCACTGTCTTCTCCTTTACCCATCACACTGAACAGGTCCAGAGGTAGAATAAAGATTAATTATTCATACATATTTGCGTGTCTGTCTTTGCAGGGAGCTGAATGGGAATAACCTCACACGCATCACCAAGAGTGACTTTGCTGGACTCAAGTACCTCCGAGTTCTGTAAGTACTTGCCTTCATGTTGATGTGCGATGATGAGATGTTTGTATGTGTATCTGTGGTGCATGTCTGTGTCAGAGTTTATCTATTCATGCATACACGAGCTGTATCCAAGCTTGCGGCTCACAAGTTGTACAGACTTGCTGCTCAAATTAGCATAAACCCAGCGAAGTGGAGATGCTTCTGTCAAGAGTGCTACTCAGGAGTACATTAAGCTTCTGAGTGACTGCGGCTAGTGATGTAATGGACTTCTCTCTCACTGTATTATGTCTGTTGTAGTAGCACTTTCTGTCCCTTAGACACACTCACACTCACTTGCCCTCTGTTTCCCACACATCAACACGTAATGTGTACATAAGCGCCAGTCCTAAATAGGCTCTCAACACAGTTAACACATTCAGGTGAAATCATTGACTCCCTCTGTGTTGAAATTAAAAAGTACTTGTGACTTCAGGTAATAAAATAGTTGTACAAGTGTCTATATGTGTGCATGTGTGCTCACACATTTGTGAGTAGTGCCATAGGTGTTAAAAACACAGCCGAAAGGGAAGCTATGTAAGACCTGAATGACTTTTAAATGTAACACGAGTCGCACATAATTCCTACAACCCATCAAAGCCCGACTATTTTCAAGCCTCATCGTTACTCGCCCATCCCCCTGTCCTCCCCTTCTTTTTCTCGCTTGCTCCCGCCACTCCTTGTCCCCTCTCATCTTCCTATGCATGCCTCCTTTTCTGCACCACCTCCTACCCCCACGTGGAGGTTAAATGCCTTCATGTCGCCAGCTTGTCACTAGCAAGTAAGAAGGAAACAACTCCTTGCAGGGGTACTAAAGACAGAACTTCCTCTGCTGTAAAAGCCTGATTCTCTCGCACCACGACCACTGTGCTGCACGTAACACACATGCACTCACACACACAATTCTCACTTTCTGAAATGTCAGCCAACTACATACATGATGCATGATTAACATGGTGTAGATGCATGGCATGTCTGTGTGTGAAACCAGAAAAAAAAAGTCTGCATCTCTGTGGAGCAACAGCCGTGAGACTAACAGCAAGTTGACCACTGATCCTGCTGACCCCTGGGCAACCCTCAGGAGCCAAACAGGAACAGAGGTTTATCTTTACAGTCAGCTGCCATCTATCCTGTCGGTCTAAAACCAACACAGCTGATTTACCACCATTCATCTGGCACTGGGTGCTCGGCTGGTCTGAATCAGCAGTGTGTGTGTGTGTCTGTGTATGTGAGGAAAAGCAGAACAATAGAGAAACAATCTGGGAAAAAATAGAGATCAGAGAAATTGAAGGCTACATGCCCTCAGACTCTCTGCAAAAAAAGTTTTCTCAATTCAAAAGTACTCATCACAATGTTTTTTTACTTCCATCTAAATTCATGAGAAAGAGATCGGAGGTGAATTGCACTTTTCTCTCTATGTTTATGGAGTGCGAACAGTGATTAGCATTTATATTCGATGGGGAGGAAGCCCAGACTGCTGAGTTGCAGCGCGGCATGGCCTCACAGGAGACATGAGAGGTTGCCTTCAACACAGAACAGTTGTATACGTAATGAAGGAAAGCTCTTGTTGCTTCTAAAGCCACTGGACGCTTTTCTCTCCTTCCTGACCTTGTGTTATTGTAACACTTCCAAAACCATCCAAGCCTCTTTTTTGTGCGTTAGCTTTGGCAAAGTAGGTGGGGAAAGGAAGTGTTCCTGCTTGTGCGTGCGATGCGTGTGTGTGTGTGTGTACAGTATGTTGGTGTGCATCCATGTTTGTTTGTGTTTGACTAATAGCCTTGATGTAGTGCCTGCAACTCTGATACTGTCCAACTATGCTGTCCAACAGACACACGTACACACACACAGCCTACTTTCCTTTGATTGTGTCAATTGTAAAAACCTTGGAGCCCACCTCAGTTTCCCCTCTAACACTTTCTGACCCCCTGCCTACCTTTCGTATCGTCTCCACCCTGCCACTACACCCAGTGGACCACACCAGATCCCAGACCCACACTTTCAGAGCCACCTTGGAAACTTTCCTGGCTGCTACCCCTGCTTCTTTTGGCAAGATTCCACACTGTGCCCTCAGTCCATACTAGTGCCCCCTGTGTGTCTGTGTGTTTATTTGTGTGTGTGTGTGTGTGTGTGTGTGTGAGAGAGAGAGAGAGAGAGAGAGAGAGAGAGAGAGAGAGAGAGAGAGAGAGAGAGAGAGAGGGGTGTTGAATATACTGCATGCAGCTTGAATATACATACTGCAAGAAGTCTCTCCACACAAACCCCAAAGCCCCCTATACTTTGTTAAAGCCTGAGTGACCATCTACAGACTCATAAAAAAGTCAAAGCCACACTGTATCATGTATTTTCTAAGGCTCTCTTTCTGTCTTCTCTCTGCAGGCAACTGATGGAGAATCAGATTACTGTGATAGAGCGTGGGGCTTTTGATGACATGAAGGAGCTGGAGAGGCTGTGAGTACCACCCAGGGTGACCAGAAATAACACATTTTTATTTCTTTTCTAAACTTGAACTTCAAATGAAAATCCTACCCTTCTTCTGATCTCTGTTCAGTTCTTGTATTAGTTGAATGTAATGAGCCTAACAGGAGGAACTGACTGTAAATGGTGTATCAAGTGTGAGGCACTTCCCTGTCATTCCATTGTGGTCGGATGGTGCTGAGAGGGTACAGCGTGGGCTGGGAGTATTTTTTATTAGCTTTGCCTGACAGGAATGCCCTCAGTGGGATGTGTGGGCTTAAGAGGCCTCCCCCACCGCAGACTCTGGCTCATCTGGACAGCACCAGGACTCCTTGACAGCTTGTAAACCGGCTGGGAAAACACACAGACAAACACAGTCAACCACACCTCAACCAGCTCATTAGCAAATCAATAGCGCTACCCACATGGAAACCTGCACAGCAGATGATTTTATGGACACATGCCGTCATGCATACATAGTGGTTAACTTATAAAAGACTTTCCCCTGATCTGAAACCCACATTAACAATTCACATTACCAAACTCGAGGCCATGTACAACTCGCCTTCCCTCCTCCTCCATATTCAACTGATCCCAAACATTGGGTAGACATATCCATGTGCCAGACCAATGTGGAAATTAAGCGGCTCGTTTCTCTAATGTTTAAAAGCCACTAACCCACCAGCAGGTACAGTTCAGTGTGAACAGAGCTGCAGCAGACCATTAATGCCCATTACGCACTAAATCTCCACCTCAGCTGGCCAAGCACTCTTCTTAGTGTATACAGTGAGTGGCACAGGTCCCAACATCTGTCTGAATGTGTCTGAAGGCATGGCAGTGGCCTGCCTCACAGATTTGTAGCCTCTCTGTGCCACAGCCGCTGCATTCACTCCCATGTGCCTCCAATGGGCCATTCAGAGGGAAGAGAGTTGTGGTTTGGTCAGATTAGCAACAGTCTGTTCCTCATTGACTTAATTGTTGTATTTGCATAAAGCCTGCCAGTCATGGACGTTAGTTGTTTGACATGGAGTCTTTTGCCAACCACCATTCCTGTCAGTGCTTCCTTGGGCTTGGATAGGCTCATCCCTTTCTCCTAATTTTATTTAGAAACATCTTGTTTTGATAGTTTGCCCCAGATAAAATCTCCTCTTGTTCAGATAACTGGTGAATGTAATTCACTTGTTTAAATGGGAATGTTGCTCTTCCGTTACTCTGGGAAAGTCAGGAGAGCGCTGAATTCTACCAGGCACAGCACTGTAATTTAACTGTGCAGAGATAATTTACGATGCTGTCTCTCACTAGCAGTTTAATTCCCCTGAACTTTCAGTTGGATATTTATGTGACATTCAGAGCACACTGAAACACAATAGCCTGTGGCTAAGCCGATTCTACGGCAGCTAGCAGAAATTATTCACAGCCTACACACTCAAGGGCACACATGCAGTGACACACACACAAACTCACTGGTTGATCATATGTTTTCCCTGCCGCAGGCGGCTGAACCGTAATCAACTGCAGCAGCTTCCTGAGTTGCTGTTTCAGAAGAACCCTGCCCTGTCTCGACTGTAAGTTCACTTTTTAAATTTTAATTGAGTACACACTCTTTTTTTTTTCTGTCTGTATACACACCATCTCTCCTTTTTATTATGCAAGCCACCAATGCTGCTCAGAGATCTTGTGAATTACATTTACATATTGCATGACATGGTTTCAAGAAGTCTAATGAATGTTGGCTTTGGCTTGGTTTGGTTTGATTTAAACATAATTAAAGAACAGTCAAGCTCTAGTTGCACTTGCTGGACAGTCGTCAGGTCTCATCAACATTCTGACTTATTAGGTGGGGTGTGTTAAGTGTACCCTGTGACTTCCACTGTACTGTCTGTCTGTAAAGCCAAATGAAGTGGATGAGTGGAAAGTTTGAGTGCTTTGCACATTGTTGGGCCTTCATGCCAGGTCATCTGCAGTTTCTCTGTGCTGGGCTGTCTGCGAGAGAATCCACTGGTGACATGGAGTTGGTGTGACATTGGGACTTGAACTAAGGGGATACATTAGACTTTGAACTCTGTTCCAGGTGAAAGGATGTCTGTGTTACTTAATGAGGTCATTTTATGTCACTGGAGAAGTCCCCAAAGCTCACCCTGCCAGCGGGCTCAAATACCTATGACCTATGAATGAAATGTGTCATCACAGCCTTCTTTTGGTTTCCACTTGTAAAGGCCTATCCCATACTGTCACACACCCACACATCCTTACATTCATGCACCCCATACAGTGAGACAATCCCACAGTAATGCTAAACTTTTATTCCCATCTGCAACAAGGCTCAGTGTTTTTTTTCTCTTGCTTCAGGATAATCAGTGTCCCTGTTGCTAGCTGATCATTCCAGTTCCCATTATTCCAGTTCAGATTACCTGAAGCATCTGGGAATAATGAAACAGTGGGACATGGAAAAATCATTTCCCTCCCTTCTATCCACATAGTGGTGCTACTAACCCATGATCCCGGCCTCAGCCCTCCATCTGTTTATCTTGCGTTTGATGTTTAACACCATCTTGAATCTATCTGTCACTTCCTCACAACTATCTCCCCACGTTACCTATCATTATGCCAAAACGACCTTTGGGGCTTTCGGGCAAAGCCTCGTCGTTTGGGGCAAGGCCGGCCCGCTTGTGGCTTGCTAACACTGAGCAGCACTGAGTTGTCTGTCTAGCTGGAACAGACGCAGAGCAGACCGAGGCCTTCCAGACCAGCGGATGGCCTTGAACAACTGTGATTAGTCCATCTGGAGCAGCGGGCTCTGCCAACAGCCAGAGGATTGTGCTAACACAGCTCCCCTGTTTCATCCAATCTAACTTCATGCTAATTATTCTAAACCTAGCGCTTGTGTTCTGGAGAATGAGACTTTGTTTAACATTGCTTAATCGATTCGCTATGTGTCTGTGTATACACTCATTAGTTCTTTATCCTTGGCTGGATAAAAGAGAGCTGTGATGGACCTTGAAGCTTTTCAGGTGTGGAAGTGCCGCACATTCTTTAACGGTTAAAACAAATGTACAATCGGGCGCCACAGGATCGGAAATAACGCAGTCTTAATGGTGCCTGTGTTTGACTGATAGCTGCTACTTTATGAAAGACTTCTAGTACTTGTTAAAAAATTAGGTCTAGTAGCGTGGGATCAGGAACAGCAGTAGGAGACAAAGGTTTTTCCTAATGTGTTTCTTAACTCCTGAACGGCGTGTCTGGGCCACACCGTGGGTTCTGGTTCCAGTCTGATGCGGTTAGGTTACAGCCTTGTCTCGCTCCCGCCAGCAGCTTTTAATGGACTTAAAAGGTTCTCAGCTCCCAGAGGAAGACTTTCGCTGCTATTTCATATCTGCATTTGTGTGTGTGTGTCTGAGGATGACAGAGGGAGAGGGAGAGGGAGAGAGAGCCTATGGTTGCACATGTTTTTGTGTGTGTCTTTGCACTTGCTCAAAGTGCTCACCGGGGCTTGTTAGGGTCTACCTTTATGATCCTAACAAGAGAGGTTAATGTGAAAGCCTGCTACCCTCAGGTGGAGCGCTAACCCAGATGGTTTCTCTTCACATGGACACAGGATTAATTGAACACCCCCCCTTTCTCTTTTTCTGTACTTTTTACACTCTTCCTCTTTCTTTCTTCTACTCCACTCCTTTTTTTTTCTTTTTGCCCATTCTGGAGTGAGGGTTTGAGGAGAAACTTGTATAACAAAGTGGCTATTTGTCTTAGACATCCCACTGAGAGGACAAACAGAAAGAAGGACATAGGGGATAGAGGAGGGAGGGATAGCAGATGAGATCGCTGCTCTCATTAAACTTTAGAGGAAAAGCCGGGTTAATAAAAGGCTGTCGGTTAAATGAGCAGGGGACTGCTGTTTTGTGGGGAGTTTTTAAACACTTGACTCCCTTGCAGTCATTACGCTAACGGGGTAATGAGTTTTCACTACAAAGGGAAGATGGAGAATTAATGCAAGCATTTTCAGTGGAACGCAGATTTTGAAAAATGGCACAATTTTCTCTCTGCTCTACAAAAACAATCTGATGAAAAAAAGGGTACAAATTTGTGTTTAAAAATAATTACTTTTTAAACTTTTTGTGAAAATTCTGGTTCAAAACTTTGAACCTAAGTTGGTTGAAAATCTGCAGTGTGTCTCATGTATACAACAGAGAATTGAGGTAGCACAAGTATATTGCACTGCTTTCTGTTTTGAGAGCCCACTTCTTTATCTACACCCCTGCTGCTGTGTCTCTTCCCATGCCTGAGAGATACCAGAGAGCACTGATGCATGAGGGGCAGAGGAGAGATAATTGGAACTGATTAGAGATGATTAGAGATAGTTAGAGTTAGTTGAAGCTGCCTGTGATGGATGGCACCAACGAGAAGGTATGGGAACGGAGGCGCAGGGGTGAGAAGCACGGCGCATAACATCAGTGAACAATAATAGTGAAAATAGAGTTGCATTCATCACTGTTAACGACCTGTTGCCCCCAGCCCTCCACCCCTGACTTCTCCTCATCCCACTTCCACTGTACTTCAGATCTGTAATCTACTCATCCATGTCTGTAATTAGTGTTTTTTCGCAGTGGGAGAGCAGGAGGAAGGAGGGACGGCAGGATGGAGGGCGAAAAAAAAGAGGGATAGGTGAGCGGAGTTGGAGGAGTGCAAGAGCAGTTAGCCTGATAGCTGGCCCACGGGGAATAGCATCTGGTTTGGGCTCAGGATGGGGTGGTGGGGTGGGTAAGGGTGGGGGGAGTTGGGGGCGAAGGGGTATTTTGCGGTTTTTGATTACCTTGTTGCTTGTTGCTGCCACAAACAGACGCCGGCAACAACACAGGCTTGTTTGAAGGGGTGTTGCTTTCATTAACAGCTAATGTGCAGTATTATGTGGTGGGGTGAGGGGACGGTTAGGAGAGGTTTTCCCTTGTGTATCTCCCCGGGAGGTATTGGGGGGAGGAGGGGAGGGGTAGGTAGGTAGGGTGTGGTAGTACCTACACTACAGGGGAGCTGAGGAAAACCCTGGCAAAGGATTTTAGAGGGTGTGTGTCTCATCCTATTTTAAGACCCTTTTTTTTCCATCTTTCATTTTCGTGTTAATGCTTGACATCGGGTATCCTGATATACACAAACCTTAAACACGCGCTGAAATACTGGCTGGGTGTCACACGCACATGCGCACTCACACAAGAGAGAGAAAAAAAGAGGGAAAATGTAAATAACACTAATTAGACACAAACACACACAGAATGACACTATAATTACATCTCTGTGTGCTAATGTGTGGATGGCGGGCATACACAAGGGATTACGTTCTTTATATGGCTTTGACTGTAGATAAAAGAGCGGCCTCGGCTATGTGTTGATGCGGAGCTGCCTGTTCTGTGTTTGTGTTGGAGAGATGCTGTTTTCTGTTTGTTGATCACTTGATGCTTAGGGAACAGTAGCTCAGTGTGAGAAGAAAGAATTGTTTGAGGGAAGGAGATCTAGAATAAATAATGTGCACTATCATTAAACCTATAAATCATCTGTCTGTCACAGTATTCCCACTTGTTTTGCCCTTCAATATACAGTATTTTTTCCTTTTCATTTGCTGCAGATTGATTGGCTTGTAAACTCAGTCTGGTGTTCCAAGACTTTTTGTGCCACAAACCAAGCAAATTACCTCTTTCAACTTTTGACGTTTTGTGTATGACTGCATGAAAGACTGATGTGAATGTTTTTTTCTTTTTCCTTTCTCTCCTTGTGACTGTTTTTAAGTGTTTGTATAATGCTGTGCTGTGTGTGTCCGTGCACGCATGTGTGTCTGGCAGGCTGTTAATGGCCCAAGCTGGTCTTGTCGTTTCCTTCCCTTTGTCTCTGCTGATGAATGACCTGCCTCGACGTGCTAGGTCTTTCCCTCTCTCTCAGAGGACCGTTTGGGCCCCCGCTTGGCAGCAGTCCCCATGGCAACCCATCTTCATCAGGAGGTTTCTGTGCCATCGATGGCAGACATCCTGATTCCTTGACTGTGGTTTGTCTGACACTAAGTAAACACTGACAGCAAAGACTTCAATGAGTAAAGTTAACTTTACGCGCTGCATGGGTCAGAGAAACTGGCTGCTTTACTCACCACAAGTGGGCTCTACCTTTACAGATAGTTTTTTGTTTTATTTATTCAGATTTAGAGATATCTATATATACATATGTCACTGAAATATGTGGTGCTCACAACAATGACAAATTTAACAGCAGTACCTCCTTACAATCCACTGAACACTGACATAAAACTTTTACGTTTTTAAAGGGACTGTTTTCTTTGGTAGATCTGAAAACTGTTCACAGATATCTATTGATTAGCTAGAATAATAGGGAGACTGCCTCTGCAAAGACGTGCTGCCGCTGAATTTCTAAAATGTTATTTGTAAATGCTGTGAGCACCACAAACAAATCTTTCTACTCCATCATAGTCAGAAAAAGACCTTTCAAAACTTGGATAAATAAAACCAAAATTGTCTGCATGGCTGGATACCCTGAGAGAAGTGAGGAAATAGATTTTTTTTTTTTTTCATAATCTAGACGACTCTTTAAGTTCTAACTTTTTGCAGATGCAGAGCTAGAGTTTAGGAGTATGAAATACCTGGACCGGGCAGGCCCTAACTCCTTGACCCTGTCCCTTTTCCTGCCCCTCTGTCCTCGTCAGCTGGTAAAAGTGGCTTTTATGGCTTGTCGCTGTTTTCTTTACGAGTCGGACTGTGTGTGAGAGAGAAATGCAGACCAAACCATGTGAGGAGAGCGGAAGCCAAAAGGGGGTAATTTAAAAACCACTCCGCCATCTGAAATATTCACAACCGCAGCACAATGGGAGCGAGAGAGAGAGAAAGGAAGAAAGAGGGGACAAAAAAAAAAAAAAAAACAGACAGAGGAGGAAGAAAGTGGGAGAGCGAGAGAGGTGCAAAATGAGAGGAGCGAAGATGCGGCGAAAGCGGGAGAGAAATAGCGGTGTTTATATTTACTAACGATTCTGTGTCCTTCCTCATGAATAATTGAACAGATGGATCGAGGCTTGTTAAATATTCACACTAAAGCGCTGGGACATCAGTGCTGTTTTGTGTGTGTGTCCAGCGTCTGGTACACACTGCTCTACATACCCGCTCATACCAGCCCCGATGCTCCAAATAATCGCAGGCCCACAAGCAAACACAGACACACTCACACACAAGTTGCTCTGCGATGACCGTCCCAATCATACACATGTGCGCATTCTTGTGCGTGCGTGTGTGTGTGCATGTGCGTCCTCACATTGGGGACTGGCCTGGTCATTATGAATTGATACGGCATGAATAAGACATCACAGTGTGGTCTAGATCCGTCATGAATATACACACACAGGGATTTCACTCGCGGAGCTGCTGGAGAAGGAGGCCTCCTCCTCCTCACCCTTTCTGTGTCGCTGCCGACAGTTTGCCTCTGTGACGGCTGGCTTAGCCTGGTCCAGATTGAAACTGACACACACAGGAGAAAAAGGCTGCCCTCATGCCCTCGCACACGTGCACGCGCACACACACACATGCCTACACTTACTCCTTGGAATTTCGAGGCAGAAATGCTGCAGTCCCAGCCAGGAATAACCTATGTAGTGCTAGCTGGATTGTCCTGCTTGAGTGTGTATGAACACATGCTTAGTAGACACGTGTGTGTATAATGGCTCTGTACACTTTAGCAGCATGGAGTATGAATGCAGCCATCGGAATGAGAAAGCCAGCTCATTCATCACAGCCGTAATAGAGTGCAACCTCCCTGCGATAGGTGTTTCCCTCACTCAGTGCATCTGTCTGTCTCGTTACAGTTCGGTTCAAGATCTGGGGCTTCGATCAACGCTATCTGCTCAGGATCATCATGTGAAAGTGTCGTGTGTGAGAAGCTTAGCAGGAAGACTGCAGTATCTGTGTGTAATCTCTAGTTATGAGCTGTTAAGGTCTGGACTTGAGCTCAGTGTTGGAAGTAGCCCAAGCAGGCCCAAACACGCCTCTCATCCCATGGGTGGAGAGGGGAGAGGGAGAGGGGTGGAGGTTCGAAACCCTTCTCAACATCCTCCTAAGCAGGAAGAAGCGGGAAACTTCCCACACATGCGCATGTGCTGCCCAGCGCAAATGCCCAGCAAACCCACAGGCGTACAGTAAATGATTGTTCCAGCCCTATCCTGTGGCCTCGGGCTCCGTCTCTGATTCTGAGATTTAAAAAGAACAAACAAACAAACTGCAGGGCAAATTATGCCTACACACACACATACACACACACACACACACACACATGCAATCACACAAATGCCACTGCACACATACTTTGCCCACCTCCTGCTGACTTGCTGCTGTAGCAACCAGTGCTCTGTGGGGCTCAGACTCGGGCTGTTTACCTTTTCTGAGTGAGCGGAAGACACACAGAGAAAGGAAGAGTTGGGAGGTGAAATGTTAAAAAAAAAAGAGCCTCATACTTTCTGAACGAGATCTGATCCATTTGCTTGGGAAAAGTGTGGCGTAATGGATGGAAAGAGATTTTTGGATTTTTACTTGTGTGTGTGTATATGTAATTATAGGCTTTAGACGCATCCCTTTATCCTCTGGAAGGAGAGTCTCTGGTTGAACTCCTTCCTCTTCCCTGTGGCTATATTTCTGCATGTGTGTGTGTGAACTCTGGGCTCTGTCTCCTCTCTGTCTGTGGTGAGCAGGTCCATCCTTAGGGCTTTATACTTAGCACACCTCCAGGCCATTTGTTCTTGACACTCCACAGGCTGCAGAGCTGCTGCCACATTGCAGCTGAACGTGAAAACTTGGTGACTGTGTGTTTCACAGCATAAAGACGACGTCCTGCATACCTCAAGGTTAATGAGGTTGAGATGTTGCAGGCTAATAGTGAAAGAAGCAAACTTCTGACAACACATTTTTGCTGATTTGATTCTCAGCTAAGAAAATCTTGGTTGGCTAAATGAATGAGGCAACTTTTGTCTGTTGAGATGCATGCCGCCTCCTTCCTACAGCTCCAACCAACAGAGCTGCTAATTGGTAGTTGTGGACTGTGGTTTTGCTAGGAAGCGTCCATGTATTCTACATCAGCATGTGCATTTAAATGCAATGCAGTTATGGCAAAATCAACATTCAGATTTATTCACCTGTAATGTAAAAACATTAAAATCCCCTGAGGTGGAATTTAATTTGGCATTTTCAACAGACCTTGATAACATGTTAATTTTTCAAATTAAACTTGGCATTCATACAGATTACTCTAGATTTGTTTGGCATTTTATTTTTGCTGCTACTATAAAAAGCAACTTCCAAGCACCAGTCTGCCAAACAAAACTCAAATCTAACAGGATCACACATGAATTTACCTGTCAGGACTTTAATAGTTTTTTCAGTGGTTCACAGTGCATCAAACCAAGTAGAACATGTATTAAGGTTCAATAAACACCAACCAAGTCCATCTGTGTTCCCTTTTATATTTTGAGGCACTTCTATTGACCACCAGACACCCCGTCAGATGTTATACTGATAATAATAAACATCTGTTACTCTGAGTCATGTAAACACTTAAACCAAAACCTGTTTACCCATATCTAGTTATTAAAAGCACTGAGTTATGTGCGCACATAAACATAGTCATTGTGACTAGTGGGAAAAGACACATGGGCACAACACCTTGAAAATAAAGTTTAAACACTCATTTATTTAGACTCTTTGAATGTAACCAGAACCTTCTATCCTCGGCCTCTGTGCTTTGCAGCCTCTCCTCAACCATCCTACCTTCTCAGTAAACAAAAGACACTTGTCTGCTTAGGTACGTGGACTGCCCACATTCCAGTAAAAAGACATATTGAGCTGTGCAGGGCCGGTGAGCACAGCAAAAAGAGAAAAACTGAGTTCCACTACAAATGCCTATCTGTTTCCAATATTGGCTCCCTTTCACAATACTCTCCTGCTGGTATCACAGCATGAAGCAGTAATCTCATTAGCCTCAGAGTGTATGTGTATGCCTACTGTGGAGATATTTTTTGGTGAGAAACAGTATGTTGTTCTGTGCAGGGGGTGTCTTTCCTTTTTAGCTTTGTATACAGTATAACAGGAAATCGCTGGGGGATGGAATCGATTCCCCCTTCCCCGCTGTTTCGACTCAGAGTATACACACACACACTTGCCCCACCCAAACAAAGCTTCCAGAAATGAGTGTTACATCTGAGATGCAGCCAGATCTAGTGTGTGTGCATGTGTGTGTGAGTTTGTGAGTTTGTTTACCTGTATTGTAAATGGAGCAGGGCCTGCAGTCACACCAATCTGACACCTCAGAGGGAGCAAAGAGGAGGAGAGAGGCATTGAGTATTGATTGAGGAGGGAGTCACAGAGAGATAGAAGGCACAGTTGGAAAGCAGAAAGGATGAAAGAGAGGAGAGCAGGGAAAGAGAAATGAAGGTGGAATAGGAGATGAATATAAAACATATTTTGTAATCATTTCATCCTATAGATAACCTGTTTTATAGATAACCTATTTTACATTTTATGTGTTATTTATACAGCTCGGAAAGTTGATTTTTTTTTTCTCTCCTGAACTTTAAATTGTTTTTTCAGGTGGTTTAAAATCCCTTCCTCCCAAATTCAGTGTAGCGCTGCAATTCAATCAAGTAAATAGATGGAGAATGAGAGGAGTGGAAAGAGGCTAAAATGAGTTAGAGGGCAATAGAAGGACCTGAAAGTGACAGGCAGTGCCTGAGAAGCAATAAGCAGTGTGGGGATAGAGTAAGTGGGGTTGGCAGATAAAGCAAAAGAAAGAAAAAGAGGCAGAGAGAAGAAAGATTGGCCTCATCTGTAGACTTTGAAAGGATTCTCATCTCTTCTCATCCATGTGGCCGTGCTGGGAGACAGAGAGGGAGAGGGAGCCAGGGGCACCTGCAGTGGAGCATTAGCCAAAAGCCCCATTATCACTTCAAAGCTGGACTCTGCTAGAGGAGGCCTGTGTGACAGTGGGGCCCTACGGAGGATGAAACAGCGTGCAGAGATAGGAGTAGAAAGCCTCCTCCCTCTGTCAGCTTTCCCCCGTTTTCCCTCTATCATCCCCCCTGCCCCTTTCACTGTACCTCACTTCCTCTCTGTCATCTACCTTGTCCTACCTTCCTTATCGCTTCCCTTTCCTCCCACTCTATTACTTCCTCCCTGTGCCTTATCTGTATCTTCAACACCTGGCTGTCTAGATGGCAAGCCCTATATGAGATCTCTTTCTATTCCTCTCTCCTCCCAGCTGAATTTCTCCATCCTCCCTGGTTTATAAAAGGCCCCGGGACTGGAAGCCCTGATGAGCCCCAGGCTGTGGTAATGAGCTCGCAGGCCCTTTCATGTGGAGATCAAGCCGATGGCTGGAGGGGATAATGTTGGTGCTGGTGTTAGTGGAGTGGATATTACCGGCACTGGATTGTGGCTTGTGGAATACAAGAGTAGTAGGTCAAACCCCAATCCAGACCTGGAGATGCAGACAGTTCCCATGAAGTCAAGAGTGTAGGAGCCAGACACGGAGACACACAATACGGTCAAAGAAATCATTATAGTCTGTTTAAGTTATAGCATTCCTCTGTCCAATGTATTATCGCAGAGACCTTTCTTGATATTTACAGGCCACAGAAGGTCAGATACTTTAAGCAGGACAACAGTATAGGCCAGAAATCAATGGCAGACACACAAACTTATACAATGTTTTCTATCGCTACTCTCTGTTTGCTCTCTGAACGTGTCAACACTTCATAAATTTGCCATCTGAATAAATTCAAGACAGAGCGACAGAGGGATGTTTGAACAAGGTCATATGCGCTCTGATTTGACTTCACCCAGCAGCAGCACTGCCACTCCTTAAATCCTCCCTACCCATTGTTAAATCTTCCAAAACCAATCTATGCATGTGTGTGTGAGTGTGTGTGTGCCTGTGTCTGTGTGTGTCTATTAATCCGTAATGCCCAGCCACACAGCATTATCACTCCCTCCCCCTGACACCTTCATTAGGGCCACAGTCCGGGATTACCTCTGACTTTCTGGATTAGGCCACTTTCCTGGCCACATGACAGTACAGCTGCAATGTTTATATGTGTTAAAGTTGCAACTAATGATTATTTTCATAGATTGATTTAGTATTTAGTCTGTCTATTCTAGCCAAAGCTGATGTCTTCAAATTAAAAATAGTTTTGAACCCTAATTTACACCAAAAAGCACAAAAAAGTAGCCAGTTCTCTTACTATATTTGTGTAAATTTGTGCAAAAGTAAGAAAAGTACAATCTGTGTATATATGTGTGGTATACACTGGTAGCAGAGGGGTTATGCCTACGTTCTACTCCATAAAGCTGTTGTAAAAGAGAGGAGGCCATTCATGGCTAACAAAGAGTTTTCACATGAACAAGCTAACAGGCTAGTGTCTGACAGTCCTCCACACTTCCTCAACACTCATTTTATACATTTTACACCCTCTCTATTTCTTCTCCTCCCTCTTGTCAACTCTTTCTCATAAGTTAATTGGTAAAATATCTTAGTTTTGGGTTTGTAGAATGTGCTGGAGACCTCTAACAGGAGTTGTTTTTACTGTCGGAAACTCTGGTAGGAGATAATGGCAGAAGCCTAATCAAAGATGGATATGTGATAAATACCTCAAGGAAATCATTACAGCATGAGCCAGTTATCTGGGCGGGTTTGTCTTCGTCTTTTTATAGTATAGCTCCTAATAGTTTCTATGGAGACTGAATTGGCAGAGTGTTGTTATGCTGCGTTTGGCCCCTCGGCAATCTCACCCTCATTCACCTTCCTACCTGTGTTTCTGGATATAGAAAGCTGAAAGATGGTGATGCATCTGTGTTAACACCCTCGCTCCTCCAAGGGCAGAAAGATGGAGAACTGATAAAAGTTCCTTTCACAGTATGAGTAAAGTCAAAGCTGCGGGATGTCAGCATCAGCAATCAAATCTATTAAAAGTTTCCTCAGCTGATTGTAGGAAATGTGGAGGTTGTCACAATGCTGTCAGTCCTGAGTTAGTCTGCGTAGCATAACAAATATATTTTCGATGTTTGACAGACGTCTCTGCGGAACAGCAGATTACGTAATATTTTATTTTTCCCTGCCTTTTGCTTTTCTGGCTTTACTCCTGGCCTCCTGTCACACTGTGCTGATGCAGAGCGGAGGTTGGGGTAGAACAAAGGTTGAAGTCAGATTGTTTTGCTTTTTTTTCCCCCCAAGTTGTGAGAGTGAGCTGAGCGGAGCAGAGTTGAACAGAGACGTCCAGCGGGGTTAGAGAAGCACAGCCTTGTTTCCCAGGCAGGCACCCTCTTTGTGACACGGTTAAAGATGTGTCCTAACACCATTCCCATCACCCCTCATCCCCTCCTCTTCCCACCTCGGCTCCCATCCCTCCATCCCTCCCTCCACCTCCAGAGAATAGCCTGCCCTTTGCTCAAGCCATTCCGTCTCCTTGGAGCTCATTGTTCCCTGGTTGCTAGGCGATAGCTGCGGGCCTCATTTGGTCAGCTTGGATACAGGGGGGAGCCTGGGTATTTGGTATGGGGTCAGGGCTGACAGAGGTGATGTGAAGGTGTGTGTATATATGTGTGTATGTGTGACTACATACAAGGTTGTGCGCATGCATTGTTAGTCATCAAGTGTGGGTGTGGGTGCGGGTGCATGTGTGTATGTGCGTGTGCGTGCGTGTGTTTGGTTAAGGGTCAGGCGTGACAGCACCGGTACAATAGGGTGGGGTGTGATCAACCCCTCCTTCACCATTTATTAGCCTATTGAGTCACCCACTCCCCTGCTCCGAGCCAGGCTGGGCCAGGAGGCAGCCGAGCTGTCAGTCAACAGGGAGGGGGAGGGAGAGAGAGGGGATCCCAGAAAACATAATTAATGTGTAACACAAGAGCTGCCGTATCGCCTCTAAAGAGGAAATTAAAGAAACAAGCAGGCACTGTAACAGCAATTACACAGCGCTGAATAGACCACTGTCTTTGAGTTGTCAATAATGTTGCAGGCACTCACACCTGCTCTGGCTT
>BRZM01001713.1:0-40000 GCA_033238685.1 Lates japonicus | reverse complement strand
CCAAACAGTGTGTGGCGCTGACTCACAGTTCCTGTATTTGCTCAGCAGGCTGCCCTAACACATCATTACTTCTCTCAGGAAAAGGCAACCTAATTCACAGGAGAGACTGCTGCTTACCTTCCAGACAAAACCTTTACCTTTCGCTTTCTCCCAACGGTAAATGAACCGATGCCATTAGATGAGCTGTGAGTGAAAATGAGGGGTGGTGGTGGTGGTGGGCGGTGATGAGGTGCTCACGAGGGAGAGAAAAAGAAGGATTCATTTGGGTGTCAAGGAGAGGGCAGTTGTTGCACAGAGGATTCCCACAGTTTCATTGTTTTTGCAAGATTTTCAAACATCCCATTTCTAGGCAACTGAAGCAAAGGTCAAAATGGAGGAAGGAAGAAGAGAACAACAGACTAGAGAGGGATGGAGAGAGAGGGAGAAATGGGTTGATGGTAGGGGATACAGCTTTGGAATGCTGCAGTGGTTTTAATTACAGACAGAGGAATAGTCTTTTTAAATATTTAGAGTACAGATGATCTCTCTGGCTGTGTGTGCTTGTGTGCATCAGATGTTGTGTGTGTGTGTGTGTACTGCCATGTGAGAACTTGTTTATGTGTGCATATGTTGTGTATGTGCGGTCCTGTGGGTCTCTGAGGGTAAGTTTATGTGGCTGCGTGTAGGGGGGGAACTTCATGTGTTGGGCATGAAGTGAACCTGTAGATTTCCATATGGATGCAGCAGGACATGTGAAGAGATTTTGTCCGTCAGCACTTCTCATTAACTGCAGTATCACTTTTGTGTTAAATTATTTACATGCTTAATTATGAGTTGAGAAAACTCTCACCTTCTTAGCTGTTTAGCAAGTATCAAAAACGTTCAAGTATCAAGTGCATGGTCTATTTTAGTCTTGTTTATGTGTTCTTTGTCTCTCATACTGAAGTAGTAAAAAAGGTTTCACTTTGGTAGCAAATGTTGGCACCCAACGAGAGACAGAGGAAGTGACAAATAGACACAAGACCGACTGTTTGTTCTGTCTTAACAGCACTATCCTTATCTCCCAGACAGATTGCAATAGAGATTCTTGTTTACCCCACTTGACTCAAACTAACAGGCCATCAAAAAGCAAGGGAAAGCAGTAAAATCAACTATAAATGGGATGGAGTGGGCGATAAAACAAGACACAGAAGACAGAAGTAAGGTGGTTTAAAGGTGCTAAGTGCGAGAGCTCGACAATGTGACTCATGTTGTGAGAGACAAGCCTCACTGGTCGGCTGCATCTGTCTGACTGACGTTAGGGTGCAAAAAGATAGAGGGGTCATAATCTCCTAATCATTAGACAGGGAACTGCAGGATGTAAAGAGATGTGACTGCTGTCTGTGAGCGCTAGGCTGTAGGAAGTCGGGATGCCAGACTTAAGTGGAGCAATATCCTCTTTGCATCTGCGAGGGTCTGCTCTTGTTAAATAGGTGCCATCATGACTGAACAATCTCCCCGTCTCGTTCTGTATTGTGTGTTTGTTCTGCGCTATGCCAAGGCCAGTCCAGACTCAGACCCAGAATGGTAAATAGGCTGTAATTTTGAGGCAGCGAGGCCTTCTGCAGGCTCACATTGATCTGTCATTGACAAAGTTAATGAGCATGGACATGAGGCACGGAGTCTTACCACAAAGACATCAAAGTGCCGCCGGTATGACTGGCCCGCTGTGAGACTGGCCTTCAGGCAGACACCCAGGCTGCCGCAACCCCTGACTCCCCAGGAGGGGAGAGGAGTTAGGGGAGGGGGGCGGAGGTGGAATGGGGTGGGTGGGGGTAGGGGGGGTCTTGGCATCATGTGTAATGAGTTTGTATGTCTCCATCCTCTTCTCCCCCGTCCTCTCCGTTTCTCTCACGCACATTTTTTAGTGCATGTTTGGCATGTGTTTGTGGTTCTGAGCAGGGTTAATTGAAGAGTAGCGGCAACTTCGGAGCAGCAAACAAGATTCCTAAACTCTCTGCCTCTGCTCACCACCTGCTGCTTGGGAACCTGCTGGCTACACACACACACACACACACACACACACACACACACAAAAGTCTTGCAACTAGGTAACCCGCTGGCTATCTGCCTTTTCATTCCTCTCTGTCAACAGCAAATAAGAGAAGGGGAAAAAGCAAAATCCAAGAGCAAATATTAGCCCATGTAGACAAAGGCATTCCAGACAGGGTTGTCACTCTCACTCGCTCATCCTTATAGTCCCATCCTCCTCCTTCCCTCGATCTCCCCAGCTTCCCTCTCACCTCCTCCCCTCACACAGCCACTCCTGTTCCTTCCTTTATTTCCTCCCAAGGTCCCTCTTTTCAGCTCAGAGCAAGACATCTCTGCTGTTGCTGACTTGCTGTGGCAGAATGCATCTCTGTATTTGTGTCTGTTGTTGTATTGTTCAGCTCTCATCTCACACTTTTTTATTGGTGGTAAAATCATTGCTGAGATTTTTTTTTCTACAAACAAACAACCCTGGACACAAAGAATCAAAGCAAAGTTGTTGTTTTTTACTGTGAATAACTGCCACACCTCATGACCTTGTTTTGCTTATTTATTTGAGTCAGACTGGTTTATATGCTCTCTTACATACCTTGTTTTGTAAATAAAACCACTGCAACCTGATACAGTCGGGTACAGAAATAGTAAACCGAGGATCCATCATTCAAGATCAAAGTACGACAAAGTAGGACAAGGAAAGGACAGAGATTTACAGTAACTGTTTGCTGCAAAGATTTATGAAGTTACTTGGGGAATAAGGCATTTTCTTAAAACCGATTCTTCAGATTTTTGGGGGAACAGCCTGTGTACTCCCACTTTTTTAGTAGTCCTCCTTCTGTTCATCATCCTCCTCCCTCCCCTGCCTCTGGGGGTTCAGATGTTCATCCTCATCCTTGTCAGAGGAGTCTAATGGATCGGTCACGCTCAGGGCCCTCCCAGCCTGACTCACAGAGCCGGGGTGAAAGGTCGCGGCTAGGGTGAGATAGGAACCTCGGGGAGAGGACATCCGCTAGACTGTTCCCAGCCGCAGAGTGTGTCTGCAGTTGAGCATGTATTTGTGTGCACGTATTATTTTCTCAGTAAACACCTTCTCTGTGCCAGCATGCAGGGTAGCGGGGAGGGGGGTGGCCGATTTGCACTGAGCAGTAAAATACACCAAAGAAAATAAATAGCAAAGTTCAGCCACAGGATGTAGCATTGTCAGGTAAGCATACAGTGTGTAATTACACACACACACACACACACACTCCTTGTGTCTGGCATATCCATCACAGCCTCTCAGGGCCTCCTGTTCTTTCTAGAGGTCAGAGTTGAAAATGGTAGAGAGAACGCCTGCATAGACATACAGGCGTGTGGTGTGTGTGTGTGTGTGTGTGTGTTGGTGCCAGATCAGTGCACAGCCGCAGTGTTGATTAGGTCTAGACCAGTGGGGTGATCTATTGCCATCACAAGAAACACAAACCAAATGTATGTCTGGCAACAAGGCAAGTCAACACATATGATGTATGGCTTGAAGTTCTGAGGGTCAGCAGCACTTTTTCTCCAAACAGGTCTTACTTGTGTGTGTTTTTTTTTTTTTTTTTAACACTGTCAGGATTTTTTTGTCAGGTCTTTTTTTCCCCTTGATGCAGATATGGTAGATAGAAGTATCTCGTCAAGCATCATTAATGCAGAGCACATTTCCACTCTCCCATGGAAATGTGCAAATTTCTTTAGTTTCCTATTTGACTTGGGCGATTTTATATTACCAGTCTATTGTGTCCTGTCCTCCCCTGCATCTTTATTATCCTTTGTTTCTCCTCCACCACCCTTCTCTCCTCCTCCTCCTCCTCCTCCTCCTCCTCCTCCACCGCCACCACCTCCCTCTGACTTTTTCTCTCCCTCCTCTCCTTCTTTCCTGGGTGTTGAGTTTTAATTTCATGCCCCCTGCTCTGGCAGTTGCTCCTCTAGTTGAGTGCCAGGCTGGCTCTGTGACACACAGCTTCCTCTTGGGGCTACCAGTCTCTCTAACACACACACACACAGCCACAAATATGCATGCTCTCAGCCCCTGGCTATGCACCGGCATCCATGCAGAACTTATGGCATTAAAATGATCCAGAAGTTGCTCTCAAGAACATACAAAGACACATGCTGTCAGAGACGTGATTACACAAGCAAGCACAGTGGCATGTTGTAGCTCAACTCGAACAAATGGACTTGATTGAGTGTTCACACACATGGAACAAAAAGCCACTGTATTCCCACTTATCCTTCATAGCTGTCATAGTCTCAGTAATTTATCTAAAGGTATTGGCCTCATCTGGCTAGCGACAGTATGCTAACTGTACTGGCATGCATTCATTGCTCCACACAGACACAACCCTGGGGAGTAATCAGTCTTTATGCTAATGCTTGTGGATGATGATGGATGTGCTTCAGCCTCCATTGTGTTGGACTCTATCTGTTAGAAAAGGGAAAGACTGTTTCCGTCATTCCTATATTTATCTTTAGATGCTGTTGTCAAGATGAGTTATAATGATAATGTTGAAATACACCTTTGAAGTGCTGCAGATATTTTATTGATTCAGCTTGGAGTGCAGTTGATGGCAGACAAAGAGACGCTTTAGCATAAGTCTGTCTGTGTGCTGCGTGTGTGTGTGTGTGTGTGTGTGTGTGGGAGAGAGAGAGAGAGACTTTATGTGTGTTTGGCCCTTGTGATAATAATCCATGCTTACGGCTGCACCTCTGTAAGGGTTCATTAACCCTGAATGCTGAGTCTTCTCAGGCCTCATCTTTACCTCCTGAGCATTGCAGATCACATCTGCTGCTGCAGGCTGGTCACTCATTAATGAATACACCTCAAGGCCATATGTGACACCCCCAAAAAGATTAAGGATGCAAGTGGGTAATATCACACACCAAATGAATAAAAGAGGCAGGTAGAGCCTCTGTCAACCATCTGGTGAAAGTTTTTTATCTTGAATCGCAACAAATATTTTTCACTTACCCTTCATGGCATCAAAAGAAGTTGGTAGTTTTGATTTTACTTGTTTAACTTTTTAAATATCTGCTCTAAGATTTACGCTTCTTACTAAATTCAAAAGAGGTGAATAGAAATTCATTTGTGCAACTCCAAGCATTGAAAAATTGCATAAGAGCAGCGTGTCTTTCCAGAAACAGTGTCATGGTTACGCTGGATAACCCACAGCCTCACTGTGAACAATTTTCGTTGGAACTGCTTTTACCAAAGAAATAGTTCGAATGAAAACTGTTCACATTGAGGTCTGCCATAATACTATGAGGAATAATCGTAAACGTCTTGTTGGTCATAGCAGCAGATCGGCCATATCCACGAGTTGAAATAGTTGTCTTTGTCTGTCATTATGTGGTGCTTGTAAGGTTTGCATCACTCACTCCCCCTGCCTATATTGTATGTGGGCTGTCAGTGCGGGAGGATGAGGGTATTCCAGAGCATTGCAGAGGACAGAGTAAACATCCAGAGCAGTCACTGATGTCCATTGTTACACTCCTTTTCTCAATAGACTCCCACCCACTGCAGCACAGCTGGGACCAACTCCATTGTCCTCTCCTTCCTCTGCCAGCCTCAGTCTTGCTCTTACAAACAGAACACACACATACAAATGTGCATGCTTGTAAACACACACACACACACACACACTAACCTCAAGGCTTAGTCATAATTCCAGCTGGGTACCTTTTGTCTCCTAGCAACCAGCACCACTGCAATTTCTGGCCTCGCACCTCTAGTTTGGACTGAGAACCCATCCCGACATTAGGATTGCACACACACACACTAACACACTCACACACTGACTAGAGTTGGGTTTTGACTTGCTGCCCAAGTGAAATTGAATCTGAGAAGTATTGGGCCGTTAGCTCTTGTGGAATGACTTTCTTTATGCAGTGGAGTTAATGAAGAGCACTGATAGAAAGAAAGGTAGAAAATGAAAGCCCAGAGGCTTTTATTCACTTTCATTGCATTTTAGTTAGAAAACTAGTCCTAGTTTTCTCCCTGAAATTGTAGTCGCCGAGGTTGTATGCGCCCACAAAAAGGCAGCAGCAATAAAAATGGGCATCAAACAAAATTACCTCTAAGAAAACTGCACAAGTTATGCAAATGTGTTTAGGCAAGAGGAGGTGTAAGTTGATGCAACCAGATTAATCATTAAAAAGATACAGTTATTATAATCACAAAGATGGAATTTAGAATAATCATTTAAAAGAGAAGCAGTAATTATAAGAAAAGAAAGACAGCATTAAACAGAGGAAAAACCAATGCAAATGGGAGTAATTATCCTACAGTTCTGGGCTCAGCACTTTGAGGTCACAGTCAAAAAAAGGAATTAAAAACATAGTTTTAAAGTTTGTGCATGTGTTTTGCTGGTTTGTAAGCACTGATGGCCGAGTGAATGCTGCCGTTTGCCTTTGACAGCCTCATGTAATATTCATGAAAGATTTCCATAGTCTCAGAGACCCTGCAGTTATTTATTCATAGCTCCATGAATGCCTTTACTGACCCCTGACATGTAGACACACCTGTCACAGGAAGGAAATGTTGCCTCCTCAAACCTGCTCACACACCCAAACACAAACGCACGGTGCCAGCTGACCAGTGGTTAACCTTTTACCTCTTTACTTATGTAACAGGCTGTCTGAGATGAGCAGTGCAGTCTGGTTGAGCAGATGGAGGTGCAAAATCGCTGAATACTCCTGAGCAAACAGTATGACTAACAAATCTGAGGCCAACGCTTTAGTTCTCATCCAGGTACTAATATTTTGTGTGCATCCTCTGTATATGTTCTGGGCATCAGTTGAGTTTTCCCTCAGTCTAACACAGTCTTCTGTTCTCTGAAGAATCAGTATATACTCACACCTCCAGCTGCTTAGGTCTGAAAAACACGTAGTGATAAAGCCTACACACAATAGGCTTTGTCACTGTTGTTCAAACCTCTTGCCAATGTAACCACAAGGAGCTATGGCAGTTACAGAGATGCTGCATTGCAGCTATAACTGTGATTAGTCAGTTTGGTCTGCTCATTTTTCTGTTGAAGAAAGCCACAGGTACTTGTCTGAGTCGGATACAACCCAAGTAAACCAAATATCTTTCATTTCTGATATTTTGTAGACCAAATGATTGATCAGTTATTGAGAAAATATTCAGCACATTGATCAATAATGAAAATAATTGTTTGTTGCGGCTCTTAAGTGAATGGAAAATGGAAACAGAGTTGTATTGCTACTGAAGGCAATACTGTCAAAGCAAACTTTCGAATCATTATTCTATATCACAAAGTGAATGAATGTGAAAAGTTACTTTACATAATATAATTAAGGCCTGATGTAGCCCGTTAACGTATAACATTTAATACAATGATGTGGTGGTGCTATTAACAGGTGAAATTTGGAGGAACCTACAGGCAAGACCATCAAATACTGTGATGCATGTGTCTAATTTGACCGTCTGTTTGTGTCCTTCTAACCACCAGTCACCTATACTGTGTATTTTGTGAAGCACTGAGCACAGAGATACAGGGACAAGAGGCCTGACTTACAGCTGATTACACCGTTGTCTTGCTGCATTAAGATAATGTGTGTGTGTGTGTGTGTGTGTGTGTGTGTGTGTGTGTGTGTGGGAGTGAAATCGGCTGTACATATGTGCCGTCATGCCTTGGAGGGTGCATTTGTTTGCATGTGAGTGTGTCCTGTTAAAGATAAGGTGATACATGCCCAGGGTGAATTGTTGACTTGACGTCAGCCACAATGCACCTGTCTCATTCATCACGGTGAGCAGGAGGAAGTGTAACTGAGGGAAGAGCCTGCAGCCTTTGTTGTTCCATCACTTCACCTCTCTGTGCCATTGGACAACTGAATCTCCCACTCAGTGCAATGCGGCCTTATTTTCCCCACAGCAAAATGATGCATATATATTACATTTTTAAGTCAATGCTCACCCATTACAAACATGTAATAGGGAAACAAAAGAGAACCTGGTTAAGAGTTTGGAGAAGTAATTGTATATCCAACAATATCAAGATGAGTTGAGGGGAAATTATACATTTTTTCCTTCTAATGAGTTCTCCTGTTTAGACGAGGTGTCCTTGACTGTGTATATCTAGGCAAGTACCTTTGGGCTGTTTTTAAGTTTAGCTTTCAGAGGGATTTGGACAGAGAACAGGCACGATATAAAGGTAGCTACTCTGCTCACCTTCCCTCTGGCTCAGTCCTCTCCTCTCCTCCCTTCTCTCCTCTCCTCTCCTCTCCTCTCCTCTCCTCTCCTCTCCTGCTGGCCTGATACTTTCCATGTGTTACAGCGACTGTGAGAGCTTAAAGTAATGACTGGGAGGTTTCACTCTCGATTACAGTGAGTCCAGAGAATAGAGGAGACTGTGTACGAGATCTTCAGAGAGAGAGAGAGAGCAAGGCAGAGGAAACGAGAAGATGATCTATGCAGGAGTTCATTTTGGTCAGCGTTCATCAAATCTCCCACTCCCTGTGTTTCATGTGTTTTTCTTTTTTAAACTCTGTATCTCTCTGGAGCTTTTCCTCACTCGATGCAACTCTGCACCTCTACGAAGTGCATGGAGTCGATTAAGTGTCTTCAAGTGTGTTCGGTTTTATGTGTTGATTGAAATAGCTCCTGACTGTGTGTGTCTTAGTGACAGTCCTCTGATCTGATATCAGCCGCCTGTGGTTAGGTGTGGTGGATCTGTCATTGCAGCGGCTCAATAACACTGACCTCAGACCAGCACTTCCAGGAAAAGCTGTCATCCGATCTGCAGGATCAGTTTTCCATTTTCTAGGTAGCCAGCCGTTCACAAAGAGGCATCTATAACTAGTTTAGTGAGACCACACAGTGTGTATGTGTGTGTGAGAGTGAGAACAGCCACCCAGATTGGCTTTGTTGTCTCTCTAAATGGCTGTCTCCTTCCTTTTTACTCCTGTCCCAACACAGTGTAAAACATCAGTCCAATCTGCAAAATGATTTCCAGGCTATTCTCAGAGATGGAGACCATTATTTCTGGCTTGGTGTGAGCCCGCTGGCTAATGTTGGGATAGGTGATGGCAGTGATAATGGGCATGTTGAGTGGAATGTTTTCCCTCACCCTCCCTCCTTTCCTCTCTGTTCCTCTCACACTTTTCCTCTATTGTCCAGCAGGTAGACAGCATGATGGATGGACGGGGCTTGGCTGTGTCCCCGTGCAAAGCGGTGCTATCGTACACCCCGCCGTCAGTTGATAGCGCCTGTAAGCGTTTGTCATGATCGATGCCGCTCAGCCCTGCTTCATCACTCAGCTTGACTGCCAATGAAAGGCTTGGACATACTCAGAAACACAAGTAGACATAATGGTAGAGAGGGGGGGAATTAGGGCAAATCGAGAGTTGGGAGAAGGGATAGATTTTCTCCACTCTTTCTTTACCACGTTAACTCTTTCATTTACTTCACGGGTGGCAACAGAGCACGTAGCCAAATATATGCGCTCATGTGGGATTTTTAAGCCTTCACATACACATAGACATCATGAATCATTTACAGTGAAAGAAGAGATGCGGGCAACAGTTAAACTAGCTCTGTCTTGATTCTCTTTGTGTGTGTATGTGTGTGTCTGTCGGCCCTCATGTGGACTTGATAAGTTCCCCTGACATTGTGTTTTCTCTTGGTGGTTGTTGAGTGTTCCAGTCTGGGAGCACCATGTGTTTTCCTCATTGGTTGGTGAGCTGTAGATGATTAGAGTGGAGTCCATCCATGAAATCCCCTTTAGGTCCCTTCGAAAAGAGACAGTTTAGTGTGTGTGTGTATTATGAGAGCAAGAGAAAGAGAGAGACAGAGGGTGTTATGCTAGCTGTATTTTTCAACATCAGAATAAATCACAAACCCTCTCCAGATGCACCCACATGGCCTCCTTTTCCCTCTGTCAGCATGTATAGAAGCATAAGGGTTAAATGTATAAATGAGCGCTCTGCTATGATAGTCCATGGGATCTGTTGGAAATGAGATAATGCTGCTTGATGACTTATTTCCTGGAGTCCATATAAATAAATAGAGAAAGCGCCACTGCAGAGGAAAGAGGGACTGTAGTGATGTGACATGCAGCTCGACTCAAACATTTTCCCTGGCTGCTTGTACTAATTTTGGTGGACTGGTGTTGACATTAGCTTTCAAAAGACAAAAAAAAAATCTACAAAGGAAAACAGATGCTGTTGAATTATGCTGCATTTGGTATTAGCACAGTGTTTGTTTTTCATTAGGATTCTTTGTAGAGCCTATATTTAGTTCTAGAAGAGAGACACGGAGGGAATGAGAGTCTCTCCTGGGTTTTTGTGTGAGAGTTTTCCTAAAGCAGCCTGTTTATTCCTCTCTTTATAAAAGCAGCAGTTTCTCCTTCCCCACTTATCAAGTCCTCCTCCCACTGAACTCCATCCAGCTCTCTCCTCCTTCTCTCATCTCCACCACAAAGGGACTAGAGAAACACTTTACACACTCCGCGTACTTGCGTGTGTCTGCGCATGATAATTTGTGTGAACATGAATGAAGGATTTTATTTTTAAGGCTGTGTTTTTACCTCCAGATGATAATGGTAATCATGATGATGATAGTGGTGGTGGTGGTGGTGTCTGGCTCTCTTGTCCAGATTGCACTGACTGCTGTATGGGGGTATTAAACGCTGAGGGCAGACAGGAGAGGGAAAGTGAGGGGAGACACGGCCAGGAGGCTTGTTTATCATTTATTCTAGCGAGAAAGACAGCAAAATGTGAAGGTGTGGAGAGAGACGGATGAGAAAGGAGGGGGACGTGAGGGGGAGAAAGGAGGCGCAGATACTCTTGACCGCACACAGAAACACTCAGCCACTTTCTCCGGGCCACACAAATACACACACACACGCATGCCTGTGTTTTGGCAAGCACCCAAAGGCCCCGCAGCCTCAATCCATACTCCTTCTCACCTCTTTTTGTTTTCCCCCACTCTTAACACCTTCCCTCTTTTTTCATCCGTCTGACACTGCGGATTTTTCTGTAATTCCACAATTCTGTGCACTTCAGCCAAAGATTTGTCTTCACTTAAACCCACCGTGTTAACATAGTCAGGGTTTTCTCCACTTTTCAAGTGGGGCCTCATTCACGTCATAAAGCTCAGAAATTGTCTTAATCAGAGAATAACATCTATTGTACCTCCTGCCTCTCCAGTGACAGGGCTAACAGCAACATTTAACATTACCTTCTCCAACCTACTGACACATCACTGACAGAGAGAGCTCTTTTTATGTCTTCTGTCCAACTCAGGACTTGAGTCAGTTAAGATGAGTCCAAGTCGAGTCCGGGGTACTGCAGACAGGTTGATAGTTGATAGTGCTGCCAGTAAAAATGACATGACATTTAAACATTTTAAATCTGTGTTAAAAATGAGTCTGGAACTTTTTAAAGCACAGTCGATTCAGTGAATGAGTGCTAAGTTTAGGAATCATGCCTCTGACACAGATTTAGACAAAATGTTTCAAATGTCCAGCCACTTCTTTCTAAAGTCCCTCACAGTTTGTGTGTGTGGCTGTTTATGTGTGTGTCTACTTGTGGGTTTTTACCATGCAGGGAGGAAGAAAGTAGTTAGCAGTTAGTGGCAGCACACTGCCATTCTCTTAACAGCCCTCACACACCTCATTAACTCTCTTAATGAGTAAGTAATCAGACACATTCCCTCTCTCTTTCTCTGTCTTTTTCTCCCCCTTTAAATGGTAGAATGAAATTAAGAGCATTTGGCAAGGATAAACATTTTTTTATCATGCAGTTGAGTCAAGAAATCAAGAAAACAAACACTACACTATTTTAGATACACACACACACACACACACACTAAAATACATGCGGTTACCCTGGCACTTATACAAGCACCATAAAGGCACCTCTTTTTCAGGATCAGCAGTTGGTTATCAGTATGAAATCTAATAAGTCAGAAATGGATACAATTCTACTGGTTTTTAAGGCAGGGATAAAAATGTTTTCTTAGCTCCACTGTATATGGATCTCTAAATGTGTAAAAGTACAATGCACTGAGGGATGGTCTGAGGAGACAGAGTGATGAAATGAGGGTGAGAGGCTCTGAAAGTGGCATCAGAAAAAGTGTATTTATATGTTGAAAGATTTCTATCCAGCACTTTCAGATGATTTTCTTTGCATCTTTGCATCATCTAAATGTGTCTTTTCCTGAGCATTAGTATGCCACATTAACCAGCAGTTTCATGCCAGATCATATGACAGTTATGTCAGTATAAACTCAGTTTTCCTGCAGTAAGGCAGTACAGAAATTTGTTCAATGTAAAGAGCTGTTATTGAGAAAAAATAGCCATTAGTTTTTCATTAACAACAGTGAGGAAAAAAGTCTCTAACATCAGCATTAGTTTACCAGGAAAGTGCGAACAAAGACAAAGAGGGAGGAAGAATGTAATAAAGCTGAGCAATAGGTATGAAGGGGGTCATTGAAGGAGAGAGCGCAGTTTCACATAAATCCTTAAATGGCAGTGTGTATTTCCCCTCAGTGAAACCTTTAAAACCAAGACATCAGAGCATCAGATCATCCCATCTGATTTATGATCCCCTGTGTCGACCGCTGTTGTCAACCAAGTGTGGAGGCAAAGGTTATGAAATCTTTAGGATATGAAAGAGGCAATTGTTTGTGTTCGCGAGGAAGCATGTGTGCGCATGTGTCCGTGTGCATGTTTTCATTTGTGCATTAGAAGTTGTATATTACTTAGCCACAGATTCCCACACTGTGTGGAGCTGCAGCCTTGAGGGTTTTTAACCAGAAAAAGCTGCCTGTCCCCGAGGTGGCTGAGCTATTGCAGCATCCCCAGAAACTCCTTTAGCTGTCAGAAATAAAGATTAAAGAATTGAAAGTGTGATTATCATAGGCATAGAAAAGCTATGCTAATCTCTTCACACTGCTCATTTTTTTCCATTGGTGGAATTAACATCCCATTGGTTATGCAGCCAAAGTAGGTATTTGTGTCACGCAGAGGAGAGTTGAAGTTGTGTACAGTATTAGTGCAGTGTTCTAAGATAGAGATCAGAGGTTAATGATGTGAATCAGACAGGAACCAGACATTACCTTCAGTGTGCGGCTAATCTCCAGACCAGGCGCCTTGAGCTATGTCTGATAACATTGCTAATTATTCCAGATATAGGCTCTGCGGGGATTCTTGTAAACAGGCATATCAGTAGCTAAGTTTATTGTCGGAGTACTACACTGACTAAACGATACCATTGTTTGAGGTCTCGTATAAGTGAAACCTTAAAAATCCTGACCACAGTGTGTTAGGGGCTGCAGTTCATACGGCGAGGACACACCTGAAAACATGTGTGTTACCTCATCATTAGGGCTACAATGGGAATGAACTGTGAGCAACGTCACCTAAAGAGAGCCGGGCTACATTAATGAACTAACTGCCCACTTTGAGGCATGTAGTGCATTAAGGTAAATCTATACCAGGTCTAGGCTGTTTGAACACTAGCATAACCACACTCACTCTGGCTCGCTCAGACATTGCTTCACACACCTGTAATGAAAAAGGACTGGTAGGCATGCTGTGTGCAGGAAATAAGGAAACAAAAAAGTTGCAGGTCTGACATCATTACAGTGCTCTGTGAGATGCCTGGGGGCCTGGACTGGGGCTGGAGGCCGTAGCCATTGCCTCGGGATAGTCTTCATAGCATTGTAATGAGTGCATGGATGGAGTCTGGGCAGTGGAGAGTGCAGCGTGGCTCTGAAGGTTTCCATGAATGCTTTTACCCTGAGCAGAGCTGTGCGAGTGGAGTGACATCTGGGGGCTATGACCTGTGCTCCTGCTTCTGATACTTAACTTTGTCTGTTCTCTACTCCTGCAATACTTCACATCTGATGACCCCAAGTCTGAGGCAATATACAGACTCACTTTTTGGAAAGTCTGTATTGGCCAGATACTCAAAGGCAGAATGCTATGACGGACAAAAAAAAAAAAGAAAACAAAGGGGAAGGAAACTTTTTTCTTTTTTCTTTTCCTGTCATTTCTCACTATGCCAGTTTGGCTGTTTTAACTATGTTTGGGCTGCTTCTCAAGTGATGCACTGTGGTAGTATTTGCTGAAGGGCTGTAACATTAGATTTACTGTCATGACTTAGCAATGGAGACTACATATGGTGGCTAATTTCCCTCTTTGTGGTGACTGTTCTCACATAATCATGTCTGTTTTTGAAGGGATCAGTGCGTCCCTGAAAAATCTGCCTCCAAACTAATCAGAAATGTCAAATATCTCAGAGCCAGCGCAGTCGGGGCTGAGCTTAGAAAATACCAGTGAGGGGCAACCACAGACTATGTAAAATACAGCATGGTCTCCCACAGAAATGTCCTGTTTGCCGTTTTAAGAGTGTGTAAATGCAGAAATGTAGAGTTGCTAAATTTAATATTGCTCTGGCTCCCGTAGGAGTTGAACCCGTCGATAAATCCTTAAAGGACACAGAAGACTGCAGACTCCAAACCATGACCACTGTGATTATTCTGTTAGATGTGACAGAGGAGAGAAAGAATCAAGCAGAGGCAGAAAGGCAATATAAGTAAATGAGAGAAAGGCAGACTTTCTGGCACGATAGATAGCATTATTTTTGGTTGTCATGTGGCTTTTTTGGGGGGCACATTGTCCCAGAACAGACCTACAGTTATAAAGCGACCTCCCACGACCTCAGCATCTAATCCAATCAAACAGCACCGTAAGTGGGAGCATATAGATCACTCCAGCCAATCGTGTTATAGCGTGCTAACAGGATTATGGGGGTTTTAGTGTGTGGATTCCGCCCTAGAGCTTTGATTTTACTACTTACACACATAGCATTGTATTGGTATTGTCAGAGCCTTCTTGCCTCATCTTGCATTCCAGCCTCTCATGCCTGTCTCCATCTCTCTGTCTCTCTGTCTTTCTTCCTCTGCTTGCACCCACTGTCGCCTCCGGCACTCCAGCAGTGCTGTCCTAGCACATCAATCTGTTATAATTTCTTATTGTAAGCCAGGAGCGAACACACACATACAGACGCGCACAAAAAAGTCATACCGCGCTCCTCCCAGATGTCGGGGGGGGAGAAGTCATTAACAGTGCGTCTGCAGTACAGAGCTATGGCATTGCCGCGTGTGTTGGTATGTTTGTTGCAGGAAGGTGAGGAGAAGGTGAGAGGACTAATTAATCATCAAGTAGGGTGCACAGCCAGGTAGACCAAAAGCATTCCTCTCGACTGGAGCAGCCGCCTTGATAAGAGGCACCAATATAGCCCCGGTGCCAGACTGACTCAGCTTTCAACTCTGTACTCAGGCTGTTTTGCCAAGAGAACAACAAAGGAGCTGGAGAGAGCTCAACTATTGTTGCTTCCATGCTTGCTTGTGAAGAGGCATGAAGCTGGTTTGATGTTTGGGATGTGATTCTGCAAAATGTGGCAGACTGACAGAACAGATAGATTGTTGATGTGTAATTGCTGAAATTGCCTGCTAACTGTGTTGCCCGAACATCTCCGTGAAAGCAGATGTTATGCAGATCTGCTGTTGAAATATAACTCAAAAACCTCAGATGATAAAATTAGAATGTGCCATCAGATGGAATATTTATGTTCTCTTTGAGCACGAGCCAGCGACGTGTGTGTTTCGTCTGCACATCTGTACATGTACGTAACATTTTTTTGAGTTGAAAATAACAGCCAGATAAAGCTTCTCTCTATACCACTGGAATGTGATGCAGTTAAGATAATTGGACCACTTCTTTATTAGTTTATCCAAGATGTAACAGTGCTGATTTTATTGCCGTTCCCATGTAGTGTCATGTCATGTTAAATACACAACCATCTTCTAATGGGGTGAGTGTAAAGATGGGACAAAGCCCATCAAGTTACAGCCCCCTGCCAACATAAAGTTTGATCCATTAACTGTGCACATGCATTCATATCCCCTGAAATACTGAACTGTGTATGTTCAAGCAAAATGCAATCTTTTATTTTGGTAAAAGTTCAGCAGTTGCCTTGGATTTAATATAGTCAAACAAATAAATTCCATTTTTAATTGTGGTGTATTTGCAGTGGCCTGCAGAGCGTTTTTAATTTCTGCTGCACCATAAAGGCACAACCACCCATTCATTAGATAGATTGCACAACACAACCACTGTGGTGTGTTTTGCTCCCCTCTTTTGTATCCCACTGAAACAATGTCTCTGCAATATTCATTCCAAGGGAAACTCTGGAAAGGATGACCCAATGGGGACACAATGTGAGACTGATGTGTTGCGGGAGTCTTGGGAACTCATTTTAACATTACCCCATGGGGTTTTATAAGTGTGGATACTTGTTGTGTGCATCATGGGATTGCGTGTTGTGGTGTACATGAACATTAAATAAGTAATAGTCATCGAAATCCTATGAAAACAGTTTTATAGGTTCTGGTGTTGTGCTTTAACCTCTCTATGGGCAACCATAAGTACTCTGTTTACGTCTGTTCGAGCTGTGGGAGCCCTCCATGTGTGTGTTTCAAGACAGGAGCCTCTCTCGCAGCACCATACAGTCCCTGTGTAGTGTGAGTGTCTGTGTGTGTGTGTGTGTATGTATGAGAGGGGCAGAGCCTTTCAGAATGAGGTTAGCTCACCATTTAAATGGTCGACAAAAGACTCTGCTAATTAAAACTATGACTACTTGTGTTTCACTCATTCTCCTTCCCTCCCCTCCTCTCTGACCCTCCCCTCTGCTCTGTCACTCCCTACTTTCCACACACATGCACTTTTCAAATGCCTAATTTGTACCCACCGTTAAGCGCTGGACACACACACACAGCCTAACTCTAAACGATGATGTTCTTTGTGCAACCGCGTCCTAATCCAGGCATCAGCAAGGACCCCTCATTGGTCGCTGCCCTGCTACTCGCCTGTTTGTTCACTCTGTGCGCAGGCAGTGAGTTCAGCACCTCGCACCAGAGTATGGTCAAGGCACAGAGAACAAATTATAGCATGAGTGAACACTGAATAACATGGCCACTATAAAATAACCACTCCATTGTGAGTGGAGCTTTCCATGCAGTACCACACCTGAGGGTTTTGGCACACATTGGAGAGGGGAAAAAAACTGCTCTTAGCTTTCTGTTGTGCACCGATGAGTGTGGTAAAAAAGGGAGTGACACTGAATAGAGTGTGAATTCTGCTGGTTGAAAAGCATGCTTTAAGAGCTGGAAGTCAGTCATTTACGGAGGAAATTTTTTGAAATGTGTTAATACTGCTTCCAGAAAAGGGTGCTTTTTAGAGAGCGCCCGCAGCGCACACACACACACACACACACACACACACACTGCCGAGCCAAACAAACCAAACCAAATCATCCTCAAGGATAAGTTATGTGTAACTAATGTGTGTTTATTATCTCCTCAGAGATCTGAGTGAGAACTTCATGCAGTCCATCCCCAGAAAAGCATTCAGAGGAGCTACAGACATCAAAAACCTGTGAGTACCTCACCCTTTTCAGCAGTGATGGATTTACTAATAGCTACTGTCATTACTGATTAATTATTGGTCAATAAAATGTCAGCAAATGCCAAGAAGCTGGAAACTGTGAGTTTTTGCTTAAAATAAAAAACAGATTAATCTTCTAACTGTTTTAGCTCTAAAGTGGTAGTTTATATCTCAGTGAAATCAGGGATAATAAGTCTGTAAAGAGCAAATCACACTGAAAGCTACTGTAAGTGAACAGCAGAAGCATTCACAACTCATTCAGTATAATTCCAGCATTTTTTTCTTAATCTGGCTGAGTTAATGGCCCTCTGTGAGAGTGTTTGTGTATGCATGATGAGTAGATTGTATATCACTCTGACTGAGTAGACTACCTACCTCGCACACACATGCAGTTCCCCAAAGATCCCTTATAGCGACTGTGATTTACATCTTCACCAGAGCATATGCACATCCGCACACGGACACGCAGATTTATGAGGTGTATCGATGCAGATAAACAATCAGTAAAGTCCCCTCTTGCTACTCCTGGGGTTACATGAGCTGTGATGACTAAACCAGTATCGATTTACCATAGTCCATCAGTGTACTACTTACTGTATCGATGATTACAACTACCCCACGGGGAGACCGAAAGATTGTGTATGTGTCCTGTGTAACAAAGCCTCTCTCTTCTGTGTGCTCTGCAGGCAACTGGATAAAAACCACATCAGCTGCATTGAGGATGGAGCCTTCAGAGCTCTGAGAGGCTTGGAAGTGCTGTAAGTGTCTGAAGTGATGCTATTTATCCATCGCGACCCTGTATCATTCCATTAAAGCTCTTAGTGAAATTAAGACATTGTTTTGTCCTGCTAATAATCACAGCTAATATATACACATAGCACAGGCCTTTAATTAGTATGGCCTTGGTTATTATGCCAAAATACCCCCAGTGGGCCTCATGAGGGGGCCAGCATCATGGAGACCAAGCTCCATTAACTCATTGTTCCACACAGTTGACCGAAGCGTTCCCCTCCATCACATTAACACCCCACCCACCCACTCCTCCACCTCCCTCCACACCCCATCCAGCACTGGGCGGGCCATCTGACAAGGGAGCTCCAACCATCTTGATCAAAAATCCCATTCAAGTGAGCGTTCCACCCAGGACGCATTGGTGACCATGTTATGCAGTTTTCAAAACATTCAATTAATCACCCCTTGTCAAAAATCATAATCACAATGCATCCACCTGAAACAATGTAGACTAACAGTGCAGGCATGGGGGGACAAAGGCACTGACAGCCCTGTTATTTTTATGGTGAAAGACTGTGTTGTGCGTGTGTGGTTGTGGTGGTTTTTTGGGGGTGGGGAGACAAGAAGAGAAAAAAACGTCATTAAAGGCTGCTTTCATGGGATGGATGGATTGCAGATGTAGTGATAGGGTTGTCATAATGATATTAGAGGGGAGGAGGGGGGGTTGTTTTGATGGGGTCTGTATGTATAGGGTTTTATGGGGGAGGAGGACAGGTTGTGTTAAAAGGGGGAGCAGGTTGAAAAATGGCAAAGGGTTATTAGGCTGATTGAAATGACCTGATTCTCTCACTACAGCTGATGCCCAGGGTTTGAGAGAAGTGCATATTGACGTGTGTGTGTGTACATGTGTGCATGTGTGTGTATTGTATGGCTCTCGAACTACAAGTTGGAGCTCTTGTGATTATGCTTGTATGCACACGCATGTGTGTATATTTGCATGCATGACTGTACGTGTGCGTGGGAGGTGCGAGGGCTTCCCATCTGCGTGGAATGAGGTGTTATTCCCAGTGGGATGCCACAAAGAGAGATGGAGAGAAGAGAGGGAGGGATGGATTTAAAAAGATGGAACGGAAGAGGACGGGCAGAACAAAACTCTTTTTAAGAAGTATAAATTTAAAACTGGCTTTTCTCCCCTGTGCTGACGTGACTTTGTTCGCTCTTTTCTTTTCACAGAACACTGAACAACAACAACATCAGCAGCATCCCAGTCTCCAGCTTCAACCACATGCCCAAACTACGAACCTTGTAAGTCACACCTACCCAACCACAATGCTCTCTACCTCTCTTGAGGTTAGCTTCAAATAAGACTAAATTATATTCCACATGCATGCAGGCACAGCGGAGAAAAAGTGCTGCAGTCCCATATGATCTCAATGGAAGTAGATAGGTTTTGTCATTCCAGGCATTGTTGTGCAGCAGCCATAAAGACACCACAGAGGGGTCTGTAGCAATGCCAAGGGCCATTATCCCCTCCATCTAAAGCACACACAACAACAACTGGCCCAGATAGACACAAAATAGCCCTAGAAGCCTATTGTGGATTGTGCATTCTATGTGATTACTAAATCTGAAATTATGTACAAATTAAAACAGTTATTCCTGCTGAAACTCTCAGAGCCGTGACTGCACTGTTCTTGTGGTGAGTTTTTGGGCTTCCCTACTCCCCGTGGGGTAACATTATATGGCTTTTCTGTTTGTGTGTATGGTGTGTGTCTGTGCACATGGGTTTGCAAGTTAGCGTATGTGCTCCAGAAGTCCACAGCACCACAGCAAGAGTTATTCTGGACGGGCCTAGCATTCCAGGAATGCTGTGTTTGGAGTACTGGGTTTAGAAAAGTGTCCCTCCTTTTTAGAATGTGCCATTTACAATCATCTATGTAGCGTATTATTTAGTGCGTTTCGCCACAGGGGTGGGATGTGATGAGTTTGAGGAAAGAATAGACACTTTTTATGCTATTTGTGTTTTCTGCTGGTGGTGTTTTAGATAGCAAAGAAGGCAATGCAGATCCTTTAATGCATCCATTCTCTCTTCTAACAGCCGTCTCCACTCCAACAATCTGAACTGTGACTGTCACCTGGCCTGGTTGGCCCAGTGGCTCAGACAGAGGCCTACAATTGGTCTATTTACCCAGTGCACTGGCCCTCCTGAGCTCAGGGGACTCAATGTAGCAGAGGTGCAGAAGCACGAATTCAGCTGCTCAGGTAAGAATTGTGGAGTTACTTTTAAATTTTAG
This sequence comes from Lates japonicus, assembly GCA_033238685.1. Classification (NCBI taxonomy): domain Eukaryota; kingdom Metazoa; phylum Chordata; class Actinopteri; family Centropomidae; genus Lates; species Lates japonicus. Next base: position 19,479 of record BRZM01001713.1, on the reverse strand, counting down.
AAGACTGATACACCATAACTTTACTTTTCATATTGTGTATTGCATTTACATGTTCAATTGATAGGGAAAGATCATTTTGCAGCATCTCAAAAAAGGGATGAAATGACAAACTTTTTGTTGCACATGGGTACTTTGATCAGATGATTCGTGCCAAAAACTTCTTGTCCTTGCCAGTAGATACTCTGCTCCCTATTCTCCAGCCGTGTTTTTGTGTCAGTGTATTCACCTGGCAGCCACCTGACAGCTCCTCTGCCCCCGGGCAACCTCCTGGCTCTCCTCTGGCCCTTTCATGTGTCTCCAGCTCTTAGGAGCTGGCAACGGTGTCCAGGAAAATTCCTGACATATATATGTAAAATACACCACTGGTGCACTGATGCTGCCCCCACTGACAGTAGTAACCCTCTCCTCAGTTATCATTATTCATGACCTCTCACCTCCTCATACATAGATTATTGTGGCTTTGAACTTGCTGTTTTTCTCTTTCTATGTGTGTGCATGTTCATGTGGGCGTGACAAGCCATGCACTGGGGTTATCATATCAGGACAATGGAGAAACAGTATGAAAACTTCCACTCCTCACAAGAGCCGTCTCACTCTCAACACCAGCTGCAAGGGGTGTTTGCATCTGTGTGTGTGTGTGTGTATGTGTTTGTGGGTGTGAGACCCGCTCTCTCTCCTCCATGGGTTGTGATTTTTACGCAGCCATACGGCGTGACAGCACAGATCATTAACTATTCATCGCCCAGGGAGAGAGGCTCAAAGTGTGGGAGTGCAACGGTACAGAAGGGGAGCAGGGGGTGTCAGGGAAACTTTGGGGTCTGGTAGGATACAGATACAGAAAGTTGGGGTTTTGCATGATGTGGAGTTGCAGATTATGTAGCATGTTGATATTAGTTACTGTGATGTAAAAATTAATGGGCAGTTGTAAACCAACACTGAATGGTTTTCTGTGAGTCTCAGTAGCAAATGGTCATACACAGTTTTGGGCAAGATGAACAACAGGGTGAACCCAAAATGTATCACTATATAATTCTGCCTCTCTGTGTATAAATACACAATCATGCTTACTCCCGGTTTCTTCTTGAGTGGATGAGCGACCAGAAGTTGAACTCCCAGAGAAGGACTCATTAGGGACTGGCTCACTGGCACACACATACACACATAATACTTTTTTTTTTTTTGTTGTATTTTCTATGTTCAGCGCTGTGTGTTAGCGTGTGGACGTAGTTTGTGCTGTGACCAGGCCAGGCCACCTGCGGGGGATTTGGGGCGGGGTGGCGCTGTGTTGGAAGAGAGGAGGAGGGAAAAGAGAGGCATGTTGTTGTTGTGAGATCCAGGAGAAGGAAAGCGGGGTACAGTAAGTTATTAGTTGTTGCAAAATATGATGAAATTCTGCAGCGCTCTCTGCATCGTGACTCACCGACTGTCACTCCCTCTATACGGCCTCTATTCAGCTGGAAAGCTTCGGAATATTGGAAATTTTTGTCAGTAATGAGCAGAGTAACACATTTACTGCTCTGCTTTGAGGATTAATATCACATTTTTCCAGCCATTCGTTTGTCATCAATCAACTCTAAAAATCACATTAAAGTTTAACAATCTAAAACCTGAATCAAGAGCTCATTATTTTCATTATTTCATTTTTTAAAAAGATGTGAGGTTTTACTTAATGTTTTTTTTTTAATCATGGGAAAGCAGATTACCAAAACTAAATCTGAAAATTGAATTTAAAAAAAAACATTTTCAGAGCAAACACTTTTTTTTCTTAATTAGTTGGTGCACGACCAGCAGCTCATTTGTGTTTTCTCTCCATTTTTATTTTCACTTTCTATGACTGGAAGCAGTTTTTGAACTTCTCTCATCACAAACTGAGCTTGTTTATTTTAAAAATGGAGAACAGCAGGAAACAAAGTTCTTATTGCAAAAATAATTTAAATCTTGGTGAAAATCTATATTTATTAGCTCTGTTTGAGAAAATCTGTATTGGAAAAAATGATGGGCCTACCATTTTCATCCTAATTACTCATAATCCTCTGAGTCTAGTTTAGATTAGAGTGCCTTTAGTTTGTCTGAATGGTCTCTGCTTTATCAAGCAAATAATTTACATATAGACCCTGTTTGCTCTCCATGATCATTTAAGGTAACTTAAAGTTAGAAGCTGCTTGTGCCAATTTAGGGTTACATGAAAAAACAAATTAATGACTGTTGTACTGAATTACTGCTCCTGAGGAATAATAAATGAAGTAAAAATATTATGTTTGAAATGAGCAGTGAGTAATAAAGTAATAAATTGCCTGAGGGGTGGAATAAGATACAACTCATGTCGAGGGAAACCGGGAAGAAATGACTGTATAAAGAGGGAAAAGGGGGAGAGAAGACGGTGAACCCAACTGTTGTGCTAAAAGGGAATTTGAGGAAAGAGACAAATGGGAGGAAGCCAGTGATAACATTTTGAAATGATGAGAGAAATGAGGTGGAGTGAGGTTAAATATAAAGACGTGTGAGCAAATGGACAGGAGGTAATGGGTTGAGGGTGGGAGTCATTGGCAGAGATATGGACGCAGAGAGGCTGAAAATGAGGACGCTAAGAGTAGTGAGAGAGAGCAGAAAGCACAGCTGTAGGAGGGGAGGGCAGTGATAGAAAAGTGAAAGCAAATAAAACAAGGGAAATGGGACAGGAATAGAGTGGTAGAGACGGCGGACGGGGGAAGAGGGAAGAGATAATGGGGAAAACGGAGGACAAGCGTACATCAAACAACTTCACCTCAAGTATACCTGTCAGAGAGCTGTCATTGTTAAGGCCACTCCAGCTGTGCTCTGCACTCTCCCTGATCCCAGACCTGTCAAATATGCCATGTTAGATCAGAGGGGACTTCTTCTCTGCCCTACACCTGATCCCAGATCTGTCAAACCCTCTGCCATCCTAGATCACAGGGCCTCAGATCACGTGGGTTTAGGAACCGTGTGCTCTTGATGCTATTTGTTGTGTTTACCTGATTCCCCGATCCTTCAGAGCATCTCTTCCCTTTAGGTAATTGATTGTGATCATCCAGGTACATGAAATCTGACCTTTAACATTGTTTGGTACCTAAATGTTCAGCTAAAGCCAGTAATTTCATGGTGAAGCACAATATTTGGCAGTGATCTTTCTTTCTGTTTTAAGGAGTGGAGTGTGAGCACTGTGCTTTCTCTGTCACTGACTTTCACCATCACTCTGTCTTCCTCTCCATGAATCTCTTCTCTCCCCCTCTTCTCTCTCTCTCTCTCTCCTCCTCCCCAACATTTTCCACATAAGCTGAGCGATAGATAGGAAAGTAATCAAATATTCATGGTTTGAAACTTGGATTAGTAATGCTGTGTAAACGAGGCCATTTAAAAGTCTGTTTTATTCATTCTATCTGGGTTAGGCTTACATACACACATCTTGAACACACACACAGCTATACCAAACAAGTTGTACTGGCAGTGTAAGCAATTCGCCTTCACTATACATCGTTGATAGTGCCGTGAGTTTATTTGGAATATAGGCATCTAGAGATGTGTGTATGGGTTTTGAAGCCTGTATGCAATGGAAAAGCTGAAGTGTTTTAGAACAAATGGAAGTGAAGAGGTGGGGCTGTAAAGCTGAATGTGCAGAATGGCATCAGTTCCACCCAGAGAACGCAGACTAGGGGAAAATCTGCAGAGAGATCAATGGATGTTATTGGGAGGCCTCCATCACCGCCCCAACTCTATTATTCATGTCTTTCTTCTCCTCTCAATATACCATAGTGCTCCTTTAATAGATAACCTAGTTTCAATAACATCCTCCTTTTCAACTAAAAATGCTTTTACAACAAAGTCAAGAGATGCATGTATGATGCTCTACTTTCACGTCAAAATATTCTAGGGAGGTAAAATTATTTGCACCTAGTTTTCAGAAAGCACAAAGGGTTGATGACATGACAGCGGAAGAGTCTGATCTCCACTTGAGCGCAAGAGCTGCTCCATGTCACCGCACAAATCCTCTGGCAAACAATCTCCCCCCTGTAATCCTGCTTAGAGTCGGGCTGCTTTCACTGAAACCAGCCAAATCCACCTGTGCTCACCTACTATTGTCACCTGTAGAGCTGCCATCTCTTTCTTCCCACTTCATATTTTCCTCCTGTATCACCTCCGCGTAGCTCTTTCCTTTCTTCTGCTCCTCTTCAGGCCAACAGGAGTCTTCCAGCCTGCAGCCGCAGCAGGAGGAGGCCCTTGCCCCTGCCATGTACCTGCAGTACAATACCAGACTGTAGAGGAAAGGTCTCATCACGGTCCCAGCCAACGTCTGACAGCATGGCCAGACAAGTACAATACCCGCCCCAATAGAACCAGTAAAAGATGTTTTAGTTTAACCCTGTATGTCCCAGTACACAGATCAAATTAATTTTAGAGGCACAACCAAATTTAACTCCTACTATAGCAACTCATGAACTCACAGAAATCATCAATTCATTTTATTTCCAGAGGATAATGAGATTAAATCGTACAGAAATTTATACGCAAAATTATACATTTTACTAACAGTTGACTTAATGAGATTATTCATATTTATCCTTTCAGCGAGATCTGACAATGGATGATTTGTGCGCAGATTACCTCCAGTCAGACTGGGATACGCCTGTTTGGATCTGTTGGGTATTTAGGATGTTTGATTTTCAGAACAGTGCAAATTTGAGCAGCAGTAGACCCATGTAGTAGGTGGATTTCAGAGAAATGTAGGGACCCCACAGTCAGCTACCTTGAAGTATAGTACTGCAGGGCATTTTGTTTGAGGCATGCAAAGAAGATGCATGTGTTTCCATATGAATCTGTCTGCTTCCATGAATTCAAGTCTGTGTATGCCCATGCAGGGGTTTTAATAGGCCGATAGGATCAAGCATGGCTGTTTTATGTACATATGCTGGGTTCTAGCTTGCTTTCTCACCACACCTGGGCAGGAGACATCCATCCATTTTGCTACACCACAGAGACATATCGCAGACTTAGAGCAGGACTTTAAACTGAGATCGTGCTGCCTTATCGGCTCAGATGGTCAGGAATCAATGCGAGCAGTTAACATCCCTCACTTTATCACAGTCCTGTAACATCTGTCTGGGCATTAACTGTTTACGGCCCACGCTATCAGCCATGTAATCATGGGAATGCACTGCTGACTTTTCGGTAGTGCTTACACCTTTATCAGGGGTTTAATGCCCTGGCAGAAGTCTGCAAATGGCAGGTACCCAAGACGGTGCACGGGTGAGAAAAGGGAGGATGAGGGAAAAAACCTACTAGTCGTACTGTATGCCTTCCAAGGAGTGTAGTTAGAGACAGCAAGTTTTAGGTCCCCTCCTCAGTGGGGTCTGTTAGAGAACACCAACTAGCATGGAAGTCACAGATCCCATGTTCCCAACAACCTGACCCATTTCTAGTGGTGGTGGTGTGCTCAATTTCGCATCGACATGCAGTTCAATTTCTGTGCATTCATTTGATTAAATGACCACCCAGGAAATACTGAGATATTTCTAAATCATTCAGTCCTCATTCATCCTGCAGGGCTGACTTTCTTTAATGTAAATAATCCAGCCTCACCCTTCCATCCTACTTTTGCCATGTTTCTATGGTTTCAGACTGGCAGCATGCCTCCGCCGTAATGTTCCATGGAAAGGCTCAGAGACTGATGGACTATGAGCCACAACCAGCGGGCAGTACTTACTGAGAAATAGGAAGGCTGAAGATAGTCAATGGGCGGCCAGGTTTTGTAGATAGGATTCTCACCGCACAGCAGATGACTAAAGACATTTTAAAAGTCTCCCTGCCCTTCACATCTAATTGGTGCTTAACCGTGTCCTGCTAATAAACTCCACTGTTTGATTCATCTTTTACAAGACCAGGGTGAAACACTGGCTTATATCATGCATATTCCTCCTGTCCTGCCCATCAGAGCCTTACCTTGCAGGTTATTTTCCCACACTACCTTTCCTTTACTCTCTCCTTAACGCCATTCGCTTTTTCCTCCGTTCTTTCCCTCCTTCTCAGCTTGCCAAATCACCACAGGCAGGTTCGAGGAGGCAGATCAGCAGTGAAGGAATAAATAGGGAAGGGGGGGAATTCGCTCAGTAATTTGCAGCAGGTTTGATTCAGTTTCAGTTCATTATAAAAATTCAGTTTCAATTACAGCAGTTGGCCGTTGTATCAAGGCCACCTAATGCCTTGTTAATGAGGCACCTGAACTCACGTATACACAAACACACAAGCTGCCTATTATGTACAAACGAGACTGCAAACTCTCCTGCCCTGCTTCCCTAATGAATGCCAGCAAGCAAGCAGGCTGTGAAGGAGCTGGTTTCTGTGTCTCTTGTGAGACCAGGCCCAGTTACCTAAAGTACTACCATACAATAGATTATTATGCACCATAGTCTCTGTCTGCAATGACTGAATTTACAGCAAAACTCCTCCTTTCATCTGCCGCTGTCCTGCCATCCATTTCCTGACACACGACGCACCAAGTGAATAACACCAGCGTATAATGTGTTTCCTTAATGAAACCATGCATAGGCCTCGTAATGAAAAGGATGAAGACCATTGATTGGGCTGATACAAACACCAGCCTCACTCAACGCATACAGACAGACACGTATAGAAATGTTCAGTCTGACAAATTGGATGGGAACCAATATCAGCCCAGTTTACCTGTAGATTGTTTTTCCTCCGCCAGTCGGATGGAGGCCTGTTGATTGTAGATTAAGTCGCCACACATAATGGATCTGTGAGTGACAATTGGATACAAAAAGTTGTTGACAGCATTGTGTAAAATTGCTCTGTCTAGAGGGTTTGTTTTATGCCGACACACCGAAAATCACAGCACGTGACACGACCGATACTTGGGACACTGAAACACATGCAAACAGCGCAGAGTGCCAGATCATTGGACCAGCCAGACAGACTGGCTGATGCTGAGAGAAGGCCAGTTTACTCTTTGGCCCAACACTCTGGCCGCATGGGTGAGGCAGAGGGTCCGCAGCGCCCGTCACCTGCCAAAATCCACGGACACATTGGGACAGGCAGACAAAACAGACAGAGAGAGGCTGTCCACCAGGAACTGTGGTCTGGAATCACCCATATCTGAAGAATGTCAATTGCGCTCCCATATCGCGCTGGTGAAATGGTGGCTACCCTTTCTTTGAAGGGAAAGATTCTGATTGAAAATCTAAACCCAGAATCAGAAAGGCGGCTGTATACGTTCAACAAAACATCTGCATTCCCAAATGAATAGACAAACATAGCAATGGTCTAACGTGCTAAGAGGCATGAAGAAATCTGAAATGTTCCTAATAGAATAATGAAATCATGTGGATATGGTCCCAAGTGCCAAGAAATCACACACCTAAGAGGGTGAAGTTTAACCATCAACAACATTCTGATTGCTAAGGAGTTTTGTAGATTTTTAAATAGTCTGGCATTTTCCTGTGGTAATAAATAACATTTTAATGATCTGATTCCATCATAGCCACTGATTATTTCACACCCCATACAGGACCATGCTCCTGTTCTGTAGGCTGTCCCTCTGCTGGGAGGCAGCATAGACAACCAGAGCGCAGGCCCACAGTCAGTCTTCCTGTCACCCTGCTCCTTGTTATGACATAGTTTAAAAGCTGTGACCATTCTGCAGATAGTCTCCGTCAGCTGGCACTCAGGAATAGCTCTGAATTGAATCAACTCAAGTAGCAGCAGCCGTTTGAACACGATACGCGCCCACTAATGGGGTTTAGCGATGTCTGTTTCCTGACCATCTGAGACTGATTAGAGCCCATGATCAATTTGCACCAAATGACCAAAAGCAGTTTGTCTGTATCTGCTTCATCTCTTTACAGCTTTTTTAAGTATAGATTTTATGACCTTTTTCTTGTCAACTTGGCGCCAGCAGCTCTAAGGCGCACAGGAAAGTGCAAACTAAAAGAAGTAATATTTCACCACGCTTTAAAGGCGGTTTCAGTGGATAATTTCTGTGACACCAGAGATAAAGATAATTTCACAAGAGCAAGGAGATCATTATTGATTCTAGGATCTCATCTGAGAACATAAGTGCTGGAAACTTTTTCAAATATACCAAGAAGAAATATGACTTTTAGTTGAAGGTCTTTATACTATCCTGCAAACCGAGACAGAGTTTTTCTCCGTAGTCTTTTTCTGGCATTTTAGTATTCAGATTGTTTGTTGGTTTGAGGATGTTAAGACCCGGTATGCTCTGGACGGCTATGTTGGGAAGGATCTCCGCTTAATATAATCAGGCCAATCACCAAGGGTCAGAGGTGATCGGGGATTACCGAGCTCTGTTGCCATGGAGAAGTCTATTGTTTGTTAACTGATGTACTCTCCTCTTCTCTCCTCTCTCTCTTCTCTCTGTCTTTTCTCCAGACGTTTGGAACAGAATGGGATTAAATTGTTCCTCCTGAGCCTCTCTCCCTACAAGAACTGCGAGGACAAGCACAGCATACACCCGCACCTCAGGGCCAGCGCTAAATAGATGAGAAATAAGTTGAGGGCTGGAAAAGAAGGCAATTGGTAGACTTCTCTCATTCCACTCCTGAGAGCAGTAGTATTTATTTTGTTCAAAGTTTAAAGAAATATATTCTTTAGCCTTGACATGTATGGAAAGTGGCACTAGATGTCATGAGCATACAGTAGCTCATCTTCAGCTGCTGTGGCAGTAATTGGTATTCCCCACAGTGCTGGGTGTCCAGTCGGTGTGTGTATAGCCTGCATGGGCAAATTGTAAACCGCGGTTGGACATGGGATGATGCTGAGGGACTTGAGAGTGTGCTGAAAATGAGCTGAGGCTTGGCCTCATCTTCTGAGGAACAGCATGGCCAAAGTTGAGACTGGAGTGTTTTTTCACCCATTCAGCCAGCTGCCTGGGTCACCCGCCAGCACACAACTATCTGCCAAACCCATAACTCAATACTTACTCAGGCCTGACCGGGACATGGCAGGGAGAGCGAGAACGAAGGTCAGGAGTTTTTCTGCCCTTCCAAAGGATTCCCGCTGCTTTATCAACCAACCCAGGACAGTTTGAGGTCTAAGTCAGAGGTGAATATAGAAAAGTCGATATGTCAAGAAATATGATCTTGTTGTAGCCCAGAAATCGAAAGGAACAATATTATCCAGTAAAATAAAAACTTAACCAGTGGAATCAAATTGGTCAGATTTCGCATTAGAGCAAAGGAGTTTCAACTAAACAAGAGTTATACAAAGTCATTAGTTGTGCAGATAAGGGAGTAACTGATATTTGTTTATGCAAGTATTTTTTTCAATCGTATATATGAAATGATCAAGTAAATGAAGCTCCATCAAATGTTAATCTAATCCAACAGTCCAAATTTAATAAAAATAAGTGGAAGAAGTTTCATTTTTGTTGTTCTTCAGTAAAAGCAGAGACAGAAACTTTTTCCACTTATTATTATTGAATATGAACCAATAAATTGTGGTTGGTATATATAGCTACAAACAAAATTTAACAACAGTTCTACAAATTTAAATAAAACATGAATAAATGGTTCTCTTTTTAACAGAAACTACTTGGAAAACTGCTGTTATTGTAGAAACTCCAACCCCTATCCTTAGGGGATTTCGCTTAACAATGTCTCATAAGTACAAAATGAAATAAATGCCTTTTTGATCTCATATACAAAAACTCAGAACCCTAGATCCAATACACATCTAAAAGAAGATTTAGTCTAGCAATAAAATGTCTATAAGCTTAACTCCAAAACTGAGTTTAGAGATCGTTGTTTTCTAAAGAAACAACATTACTGGTTAACAATATTTTTATTAAATATGATCCGTTCGCGTTTTATAAACATACAAACCAGATCAATGGCAGAATGTCACTCTTCCATCTGGTCTTCCAAATCAGAGCGCGACTCCGCTACTGTTGCTGCTGTCAACATTCTGCATTTAGTAACAATAATGCGCGTGGCTGTACGTCTGTGTTGACCACAGTGCCTGTTGATTCAGCTACATGGCCTCGCTGTCAGAACGAACCTATGTCCAACACCCCTCAGTACAGAGGTGTGACAGCACTGATGCATCAGGATATGCTGACTCCTCTGGGTCAGACTCTTCAGATGCTGATACATACCTTTATATTTAGCGGTTTCTGCACACAGTAATGGAAAATAGTTAATTTGATAACAAGGCAGCATTAGATAAGAAGCAGTATATAGCCTTGTGCGTGTCTACCCATTTGTGACGGTGGTGTGCATGATATGTGTGCACCTCCTGACCCCACTTGTCCTCTTCTCTTGTGTAAATCGCAATCCACACATCTTCACCTTGTCCTGGTCGAATGATCACAAGTGAACTGGGCTTCCTAAGACAGAAGCGATGTGCAGTAACAGCCCTCGTGACACCAAGCAAGACAGATGAACACACCAGTGTCTGAGTTTACAGACACACCAGTGTAGATGTTGGCCTTCCTTCACACGCTTTTGTTCTCAGGAAACCAGTCCTCTGCAAGAAGACACACAGACACACACTCTGATCCTTGGCTCTGAGTGTGAGAGTGACATCAGTGCTAGCCCTGAGGGCTGAAGGGAACACAGAAGAAGAATGTCTGAGAGAATAACTGCAGGGTTTATTGACTCCTTTCCTCTTCTCCAAATGATGAGATCTGTTTTCTTTGCCTCCGCTGTTTTCACCAACTCTTATCTCTTTCGTACCTCCTAAGCTCATCTCTACCCTCTCACTGTCTCCTTTGGTTTCCTGGTTTCCCTCCCAGACCTGCCTCCATCAAAGCCAAACAAAGGCACAATAATACCTGGAACTCAGAACTGATGAGATATAAATACTATTAGCATAATTAATGCCAGGGAACTCACAGTTCAGTCACATTTCTGGGGATGCCTTTGGGCAGTGTGTGGAGGTGCTTGTTACTGCAGCGCACCACAGTCTCCAGGCAAGTACATTCACTGGGACACTGGGGTCTGGGCACACAGCTTGACTCCTCTTGGCCTGGGAAAAAAAGGAGAAGAAAGAGTGGAGTCAGACACCAGAAAAGAGGAGGACAGAGAAATGACCAGGAGGGCAGGAAAGACACAGAGAACAACTGAAAGAGGAGCTGTCGCCCCTGGCAAAAAAAATAGAAAGAGACAGAACAAACGTAAGGGCCAGACAGTGCAAAAACAGCACAATCTTTCAAGCTGATGGTGAGGCATTGAGACAATGAAAAAAGAGGAAATTAAAAATGTGAAAACTAAAACAGGACAGAGAGAGAGAGAAGCCTCACTAATGTAATATCGACCAGCAAGAGCAAAGAATGGAAGCTGCCCGAGGCCTGAAGACAAGTCTAACATTCATTCAGGTGCAAATAGGCTGACTGGTCAATAAGGCAAACAGCTCAATAGCTCCACTCAGGCCAGCATCGACCAGAAGCTTAGGAACTGCTGAGTGGCAATCTATTCAGTAAACAAAAGAGTCGCACAATAGTGGTCATTATTTAAGATGATCTCAGACACTTTAAGCAGCTCTTGTTCATAACCTATGGTGGAGCAGGGTGCAATGTGAAAATCTTCATCAGTCAAACCCAGACAGCTTAGTTTCCCTCATAGTGGAGGTCATCCACTATACTGAAGATGTTTATCTCCTTCAAAGAGACAGATTACTTCATTTAAAGTGGAGAGGCTGCAACAAAAGTTCAGACACAGTCTAAATACAGACATACAGAGGGAGAAGTGGACTCAAATCCTGATAAGCAGTTGTGTGTCTTGAAAGCACCTACCCTCCTCACAGCGGAAGTCAGGTAGTGCCACATCCTGTAGAGGGATCTCCTTCAGGAAGGCGGGGCGCTGGCAGCGAGGGTTGCCCGTCACAATCTTCCTGCTCCTCAGCCAATCACCGAGCCACGCCAGCCGACAGTCGCAGTTGAAGGAGTTGGCCAAGAGGTTTCTGGGAGAAAGCAATAGATCGTAAGATCACTGAAAACTGAAATGCACAACTGAAGGTGAGCATGCGTGTATGCCAGGGTCTCACAGGGTGGACAGGGTCTGCAGAGTGTCAAAGGCTCCAGGAGTGATTGTGGTCAGCTGGTTGTCGTACAGAGACAGCAGGCGGACGTTGTGCAGCCCTGTGAAACTGTCATTGTGGACACAGCTGATCTTGTTGTTCCTCAGCATCCTGAAGAGGAAAAAAATAAAATCTAAACTAAAAGACTAAAAGTCCTAAAACTCGGAAATATGACTCTTGCATTTAGGGACATCAACATGCTTGAGTGTGTGATTCTATGTGTTTGTGCATGACTCACAGCATACGCAGTCCCTCAAGGCCACGGAACATCCCGCTTCGTACCGAGTCGATCTGATTGGCTGTGAGATGAAGCTCATTGACAGACGATGCACCTTCAAATGCCCCATCCTCGATCTCTGTGATCTTGTTGTTGCTGAGATTACTGTGGGAAAGAAAAGCATGTCAGATTCTCTAAATGTTAACTTTTTAGAGAATGATCGTTGAAGGGCCAAGTTAAAAAGTAAGATAACTGTTTCATTTACATTTTCTTCAGCTGGGAGAGGTTCTTAAAAACTCCAGTTGCCTCCAGAGTGGTGATCTCATTGTTGTTAAGGCGGCTGAAGAGAAAAAGTAGAAAAAGTTTAACCAAATTCCTCCATCTCTTCCTTAATCACTTCTTGTTAGCAAGCTACAATTTCCCCTGATTCCTTACAGTTCAGTGGTGGATGCAGGGATGTGCTCAGGGATCTTGGTGAGTTTCAGGTTGGAGCAGTCCACTACGTTCGACTCACAGCGGCACTTTGGAGGACACACTGGGTCACTATTACAGGCATTATTCAGACGAGTGTCCTCTGTACCTGAACAGGAAAAAAAGCCAACACATATATTCTTATAACACAAAATGACATCAGCCTCGTCCCTATACCAACACGCACGCCTCGCTTTCCCATGATGTTCTTAGTCACGCATCTACTCCCACCACAGCTGTATGTCAGTAGTTTGTCCTGTTGTGACCTGAGAAGCAGCTTCCTTAACTAATTGTTAACCTTAGGCAACCTGAAGAACATCCTGCAGCTCTCCTACCATTGGTAGGAGAGAGATAAATGGGTGAGGTCCATGGGATGGAAGGGTGGGGGAGGCGTGGGTGAGTTATTTCAGAGAGGTAATAGAGCGGGAGCAGTGGGGTGAAAAGAACGGTAGCAGTGGAGATTGAGATAGGAATGCCAAAGAGGATTTGGACAGCCAGCTTCAGTGAAGCAGAGCACCCAAGAGATAGAGGGTGGTGGGAGAGAGGCGGCTGAAATGATGCGCAGGAAGAGTATGTAGACAGGTGGAGTCAAAGGGGAGGAGAGGGAGGGAAACGGAAAAAGGAGGGCACGAGGGACATAAATGCATGCAGGGGCGATAAGGGAGAAAGGAGGTAAAGGAGACAGATGAAAGAGAAATGGGAGGTGAGTGGCGGAGGTGCGGAGAGACGTCTGTCCTGACAGAGGAAGAGCAAGAATGAGGCAGCAAGGGGGAGTGTGGGGCGTTTTCCTGTACCTCCTCTGTCTATGAATAGACGTTACGTGCCAAAAAGCGTGCTGCCAGTTACATCATGGCTGCTCAATAATGAAACAGCACAGGGAGCCACTTAGAACAGTATGTGTGTGTGTGTCTGTGAGTGTGTCACAGTGTCTGTGTGTATATATATATGTGTGTGCGTGTAGAGCTTATGTGTGTGCATATGTTCCATTTAGAGGGAACAGCCCTGAATTTTCTGTTAGGATATCATTTTGTGTCCCATTCCCTTTTTGTATGTTCACATTGGTGCACCTCTCTGACTGAGGTTTGGAGATGACGTCAGCGGGACACCGTGGGGCACCCAGACCACATTCATGAGCAGGAAAACCTCAGACAACCACGACAAAATCCTAAGGTTTAGAGTATCAAAAATCTGTCCAAATAAATAGAACGGCATTTGAAACCATAACCTAACCCCAAACCCTCATGGTTGACTTTATTAGAATATGGTTGGACAGTGAAAGAGTGAATTGCATTTACAGAAAGACTTCCTCTGGCTGCCTGTGCAAAGACTTTTTCTGAAACTGTGCCACCTCAGAGTGGCTCAGTGGAGCGTGCAGAAAGACACAGTAATGCGGGTCATTAAGGAATTGTCCTTCGCTACGCCAGACAACAGGACAAGGCATTTCCTGCTACAGAGGAAGCAATGAAAGTACAGCACAGCACTTTGATCTTGAGGATGTAGGGGAGCCAGGGGAGATTCAAGGGCCTGAGTCATCGTCATCGTCACAAGTGCGTGGTGGCGACACTTTTACTGTCAGCAGATTTAAATGAAACTGGAGAAAACACAGAGGCGAGGGATGAGGTTTTTCCCTCTCTGAGGCGCAAAATGACTCATCGCTGGAGTTGTAGAAGTTCTCATAATTCCCTGCAGTTTGGTTCCTCATTATCAGTGTATTATGGAATTCCCGTGCTGTTAGGGTACGTGTGTATTGTGAAGGCTTTTATTGTTATCATTCAGGGAGGGTGAAATTCTCATTAATCACATTTGGCTTTGATCTTTCTTCTGCTTACATAGTACTCCCATTTGTTCTCTAAGCCAGAGAAGAGCTTTATCTCAGCTTAGCACACAAAGACACATTAATTCATACACACGCACGTACACAGACACACAGCCGTAGACAATGAATCACACAAGGGTCCACACCACAAACACACACACACAGACTGAGTTTGACACACATCACTGCTCCTCCTAGTTATTTTCTTGGAAGTGCTCTTGTTAAGAGGTCCGGAAACATCCGCTGATAGGAATCTGGGTCCTCTGGTGGGCTTTATTTTCTTTAGCTTTTATTGATAGAAAGGACACACTTTCCTTCCCCTCTGTCCTTCTCTCCCTCCCTCCCTCTCTGCCCCCTCTTGGTGAGTGACTGAATGTGCATTTCAATGTGATGTACGTGTGAGGGCTTCTGTTTCTCCTCAGCTCTGTTTTCCTTACAGTCTCAGCAGATAGACTCAAAAGGAAATGGCTCTTTGCTTTGGCATAAGCACAGACAGTCACTCACCAAGAGGGGGCAGAGAGGGAGGGAGGGAGAGAAGGACAGAGGGGAAGGAAAGTGTGTCCTTTCTATCAATAAAAGCTAAAGAAAATAAAGCCCACCAGAGGACCCAGATTCCTATCAGCGGATGTTTCCGGACCTCTTAACAAGAGCACTTCCAAGAAAATAACTAGGAGGAGCAGTGATGTGTGTCAAACTCAGTCTGTGTGTGTGTGTTTGTGGTGTGGACCCTTGTGTGATTCATTGTCTACGGCTGTGTGTCTGTGTACGTGCGTGTGTATGAATTAATGTGTCTTTGTGTGCTAAGCTGAGATAAAGCTCTTCTCTGGCTTAGAGAACAAATGGGAGTACTATGTAAGCAGAAGAAAGATCAAAGCCAAATGTGATTAATGAGAATTTCACCCTCCCTGAATGATAACAATAAAAGCCTTCACAATACACACGTACCCTAACAGCACGGGAATTCCATAATACACTGATAATGAGGAACCAAACTGCAGGGAATTATGAGAACTTCTACAACTCCAGCGATGAGTCATTTTGCGCCTCAGAGAGGGAAAAACCTCATCCCTCGCCTCTGTGTTTTCTCCAGTTTCATTTAAATCTGCTGACAGTAAAAGTGTCGCCACCACGCACTTGTGACGATGACGATGACTCAGGCCCTTGAATCTCCCCTGGCTCCCCTACATCCTCAAGATCAAAGTGCTGTGCTGTACTTTCATTGCTTCCTCTGTAGCAGGAAATGCCTTGTCCTGTTGTCTGGCGTAGCGAAGGACAATTCCTTAATGACCCGCATTACTGTGTCTTTCTGCACGCTCCACTGAGCCACTCTGAGGTGGCACAGTTTCAGAAAAAGTCTTTGCACAGGCAGCCAGAGGAAGTCTTTCTGTAAATGCAATTCACTCTTTCACTGTCCAACCATATTCTAATAAAGTCAACCATGAGGGTTTGGGGTTAGGTTATGGTTTCAAATGCCGTTCTATTTATTTGGACAGATTTTTGATACTCTAAACCTTAGGATTTTGTCGTGGTTGTCTGAGGTTTTCCTGCTCATGAATGTGGTCTGGGTGCCCCACGGTGTCCCGCTGACGTCATCTCCAAACCTCAGTCAGAGAGGTGCACCAATGTGAACATACAAAAAGGGAATGGGACACAAAATGATATCCTAACAGAAAATTCAGGGCTGTTCCCTCTAAATGGAACATATGCACACACATAAGCTCTACACGCACACACATATATATATACACACAGACACTGTGACACACTCACAGACACACACACACATACTGTTCTAAGTGGCTCCCTGTGCTGTTTCATTATTGAGCAGCCATGATGTAACTGGCAGCACGCTTTTTGGCACGTAACGTCTATTCATAGACAGAGGAGGTACAGGAAAACGCCCCACACTCCCCCTTGCTGCCTCATTCTTGCTCTTCCTCTGTCAGGACAGACGTCTCTCCGCACCTCCGCCACTCACCTCCCATTTCTCTTTCATCTGTCTCCTTTACCTCCTTTCTCCCTTATCGCCCCTGCATGCATTTATGTCCCTCGTGCCCTCCTTTTTCCGTTTCCCTCCCTCTCCTCCCCTTTGACTCCACCTGTCTACATACTCTTCCTGCGCATCATTTCAGCCGCCTCTCTCCCACCACCCTCTATCTCTTGGGTGCTCTGCTTCACTGAAGCTGGCTGTCCAAATCCTCTTTGGCATTCCTATCTCAATCTCCACTGCTACCGTTCTTTTCACCCCACTGCTCCCGCTCTATTACCTCTCTGAAATAACTCACCCACGCCTCCCCCACCCTTCCATCCCATGGACCTCACCCATTTATCTCTCTCCTACCAATGGTAGGAGAGCTGCAGGATGTTCTTCAGGTTGCCTAAGGTTAACAATTAGTTAAGGAAGCTGCTTCTCAGGTCACAACAGGACAAACTACTGACATACAGCTGTGGTGGGAGTAGATGCGTGACTAAGAACATCATGGGAAAGCGAGGCGTGCGTGTTGGTATAGGGACGAGGCTGATGTCATTTTGTGTTATAAGAATATATGTGTTGGCTTTTTTTCCTGTTCAGGTACAGAGGACACTCGTCTGAATAATGCCTGTAATAGTGACCCAGTGTGTCCTCCAAAGTGCCGCTGTGAGTCGAACGTAGTGGACTGCTCCAACCTGAAACTCACCAAGATCCCTGAGCACATCCCTGCATCCACCACTGAACTGTAAGGAATCAGGGGAAATTGTAGCTTGCTAACAAGAAGTGATTAAGGAAGAGATGGAGGAATTTGGTTAAACTTTTTCTACTTTTTCTCTTCAGCCGCCTTAACAACAATGAGATCACCACTCTGGAGGCAACTGGAGTTTTTAAGAACCTCTCCCAGCTGAAGAAAATGTAAATGAAACAGTTATCTTACTTTTTAACTTGGCCCTTCAACGATCATTCTCTAAAAAGTTAACATTTAGAGAATCTGACATGCTTTTCTTTCCCACAGTAATCTCAGCAACAACAAGATCACAGAGATCGAGGATGGGGCATTTGAAGGTGCATCGTCTGTCAATGAGCTTCATCTCACAGCCAATCAGATCGACTCGGTACGAAGCGGGATGTTCCGTGGCCTTGAGGGACTGCGTATGCTGTGAGTCATGCACAAACACATAGAATCACACACTCAAGCATGTTGATGTCCCTAAATGCAAGAGTCATATTTCCGAGTTTTAGGACTTTTAGTCTTTTAGTTTAGATTTTATTTTTTTCCTCTTCAGGATGCTGAGGAACAACAAGATCAGCTGTGTCCACAATGACAGTTTCACAGGGCTGCACAACGTCCGCCTGCTGTCTCTGTACGACAACCAGCTGACCACAATCACTCCTGGAGCCTTTGACACTCTGCAGACCCTGTCCACCCTGTGAGACCCTGGCATACACGCATGCTCACCTTCAGTTGTGCATTTCAGTTTTCAGTGATCTTACGATCTATTGCTTTCTCCCAGAAACCTCTTGGCCAACTCCTTCAACTGCGACTGTCGGCTGGCGTGGCTCGGTGATTGGCTGAGGAGCAGGAAGATTGTGACGGGCAACCCTCGCTGCCAGCGCCCCGCCTTCCTGAAGGAGATCCCTCTACAGGATGTGGCACTACCTGACTTCCGCTGTGAGGAGGGTAGGTGCTTTCAAGACACACAACTGCTTATCAGGATTTGAGTCCACTTCTCCCTCTGTATGTCTGTATTTAGACTGTGTCTGAACTTTTGTTGCAGCCTCTCCACTTTAAATGAAGTAATCTGTCTCTTTGAAAGGAGATAAACATCTTCAGTATAGTGGATGACCTCCACTATGAGGGAAACTAAGCTGTCTGGGTTTGACTGATGAAGATTTTCACATTGCACCCTGCTCCACCATAGGTTATGAACAAGAGCTGCTTAAAGTGTCTGAGATCATCTTAAATAATGACCACTATTGTGCGACTCTTTTGTTTACTGAATAGATTGCCACTCAGCAGTTCCTAAGCTTCTGGTCGATGCTGGCCTGAGTGGAGCTATTGAGCTGTTTGCCTTATTGACCAGTCAGCCTATTTGCACCTGAATGAATGTTAGACTTGTCTTCAGGCCTCGGGCAGCTTCCATTCTTTGCTCTTGCTGGTCGATATTACATTAGTGAGGCTTCTCTCTCTCTCTGTCCTGTTTTAGTTTTCACATTTTTAATTTCCTCTTTTTTCATTGTCTCAATGCCTCACCATCAGCTTGAAAGATTGTGCTGTTTTTGCACTGTCTGGCCCTTACGTTTGTTCTGTCTCTTTCTATTTTTTTTGCCAGGGGCGACAGCTCCTCTTTCAGTTGTTCTCTGTGTCTTTCCTGCCCTCCTGGTCATTTCTCTGTCCTCCTCTTTTCTGGTGTCTGACTCCACTCTTTCTTCTCCTTTTTTTCCCAGGCCAAGAGGAGTCAAGCTGTGTGCCCAGACCCCAGTGTCCCAGTGAATGTACTTGCCTGGAGACTGTGGTGCGCTGCAGTAACAAGCACCTCCACACACTGCCCAAAGGCATCCCCAGAAATGTGACTGAACTGTGAGTTCCCTGGCATTAATTATGCTAATAGTATTTATATCTCATCAGTTCTGAGTTCCAGGTATTATTGTGCCTTTGTTTGGCTTTGATGGAGGCAGGTCTGGGAGGGAAACCAGGAAACCAAAGGAGACAGTGAGAGGGTAGAGATGAGCTTAGGAGGTACGAAAGAGATAAGAGTTGGTGAAAACAGCGGAGGCAAAGAAAACAGATCTCATCATTTGGAGAAGAGGAAAGGAGTCAATAAACCCTGCAGTTATTCTCTCAGACATTCTTCTTCTGTGTTCCCTTCAGCCCTCAGGGCTAGCACTGATGTCACTCTCACACTCAGAGCCTTGGATCAGAGTGTGTGTCTGTGT
>BRZM01001712.1:0-78635 GCA_033238685.1 Lates japonicus | reverse complement strand
ATATAGTTACTACTTTTTAAATGCTGATAATCAGATTTTGAGCTGCGAAATGAGGAATTACTTTAAACAATGTGGGAAAACACTCACTGACCTTATTTGAACCTGTTATCCCATGACTCAAAATGTTCCAGCAATACCGCGTGTCACTGTTTTGTGTCTGCTTCTTCTTTAGTCTCCAACTTTCCAGATTTTTCTTTCAAACCTATTCAAAACATTACTCATGTATTTTAGGGCTCTGACTTTTCTCATTTTTCAGGGTTTTCTTGCCCCGGAGAAACTCTAATTTAAACCGGCTGCTCTCCACCATCCCTAAACCTGATGTGGTCGACAGGTGAGTGATCAGGAAACATGATTAGTCCAGTGATGCAGCAGCACAATATGAGTGTTTTAATCCATGTCGAAACCTTTCTCTCCTCTTTCAGTGTCGATTCTGGCAGAGACTGAGGAGATTAAAGAGCTGCTGGTGAAGAACGGTATATACGTGAGACTGTGGCCGACATCCATCCCATCCACGCAGCCTCCAGAGTCCTGAGCCATATTTACGCCAGACTCAAAAGCGCACTCAGACAAGAATATCATTTCTAATATCTGAATCAGAAGTGACAACTTTTAGGAATAAAGGAAAAAGGGTCTGTTTTTGCCTCTTCACATAATTTAGAAAACTCAGATCTTAATTTGTAACGTAGGGGTTAGTAATTTAGAGAGGTTAATAATCAGAAAGTGATTCGAGCCGCTACTTTTTCCTGCTCTGTCTCAGACGAACTCCAGGCTGGGTCTGACAGGATCGCCCTACAGGAGGATCGTGGAGTCCTGGAACCCCAGTTCTACATCATCAGGAACACACCTCAGGTAACTGAGAGACTACACATGATGATAAGTCATGTCAGATTTCAAGCTTTTGTTTTTAAAGTGTGTGATGTGCAAACGAGAAGATCAACACTATCTACTCACCAACAACCAGAGTCTTGACTCTGCAAAAAACTCTCAAAATCTCACAACTTTAGGAGAACAAACATGGCAGACGATTAGTGTTCTGTTTACAGCCCATCTGAGTCAGCTTGTTTCCTGATTGTTCCCCCACACACAGATTTCTGACAAATCTAAATATTGAGGGGCAAGGAAGGTAAACTGTCTGAACACACACCTCACATTACAGGAAAATCTGATAGATCATCTTAGAACCACTGATAACTGTCCTTTGCTGACTTTTGATCAGGAGGGGGGAATGAACGTCTGTTATCCTTCTGCTAAAAGCTTCAAAACTACTCCTGCTAGCAAGCAGAAGGATAAATTTAAATTAAGCGGTTAATGGAGGCAGAATTATAAAAGTCAGGGTGGCGTTTAAATGGGACTGATATGATTCGTTCAAATGTTCATATACTGCATATATTCTGTACTTGAAATACCTAATTTTAGACCCAACCTTTCTATGTTCTCTCAGTTCCCACGAATATGTTGCCTTTAATTTCATTAGTCACTAGGAAAAACAGGCTGGTCCAAAGCCCTGATTTCCCATAATCCTCCCTCCAGTTCATCGACCACCAGCAGTTCTGTATATGGCTACTGGACAAGATGATCGATGATACGAAATCACTTCATCCAGCAGATGGAGGATGACTGGATTTGACCCAATCATTACTTTCCCCTGCATTTCACAGACAATTATATATACATACACACACACACTTTAGAAATATACCAGTGTGTATTCCTGCCTTGTGTGTGTTTCATCAGCTGAAGACGACAAACCTGGACCCTACCGGTTACACTGAAAGTTACAGGACGCCACGGATATGCGTGAATTTTACCATCAGGAGGTTTACATTCTAATACTTTTTGTGTTTCCTGTGTCTAGATATTTCCATGAACTGGTGACTCTATCTGTTTTTTAAATGATGCCAAGAAATCAACATTTAGAAATGTTTCAGACAGCGGTAGCCTTTTATAGTCTCCTGTTGCTGGTTTTATTAATTCTTTTATTGATTTTTTCCCCTACAGTTGAAAACAGCTAAATTGAATCTAAAATGACTTAAAACTATATGTTAACACATATTTAACATATGCTTTAAAAATAGATATATAAAAACTGATAAACCTCTTTTTCCTCTTCATCCTCCCTCCTAGATCCAGACGTTGCCTGGAGTTCTTGACCACTTCCCTGTTTTGCTCACCCAGCTTCCTGGACGGTAAGGTCCTGGCAGCATGGGCCGCCACGAGGTGATGATGATGAGGAGAAAGGCATGGATGCATGGAGCATGCCAGATGATGGTAAGAAAAAATAGATTTGATGGAATGGTGACACTAGCTGTGGAATAATATATTTTTTTGATTGAAGAACCTACACCGCAAGGTGGTTTGTTTTCCATCGGTGGTTCGGACTATCTCAGGTATGGCTCTGAAATACATACATCGCCACAGACTGTAGTCGGTATGTTTAACCTGTTGAATCACCAAAGTTACCAAAACCCGTTGACTTGATCAGGGAACAGGAAGTACAGTTAACTAGCCTTGGTTTTACGACTCATTCCTGCAATCATCATTGCCCAAAACTTAATAAATGTTTTGATATTCCTCAACGACAGAGATCTTACTAGAAATATAAAGGACAAACTAAAGTTGTTTTTTTGTCAAAACATAGTCTGGTCACAGTAAATGAGACTTGTTCAGTAATGTATTTGCATAGAGTCCTGAAATGCTGCTTGTGTTTTGTGTTTGAATTTAATACACATGTTGTTAAATATTTGTTTATGGATGCATCGCTTAAAAAATCTGATGATCTGTATATTCACAATAGAGCATTTTGCTGTATGATAATAATGTTACAGTTACATTACAATTAACCACCTCATGAATTAACTTATCGCCAAGAGGTGAATATAACCATTGTATAATGTTGTCTGCTTAATACAACTACACAGAGTAAGTGTTCGAAATAAGGATCTGAACTCATAATGACTGAAATATAAAGATATACACCTACATACAGTCTACAAACAAATATAAAATATAGCCCTATTGAAAACTACTGATAAAACTGTTACAAGCATCCAAAACCTAAATAAAACTATAAGCTTGCTAAATATCTCAGGTGCATATGTGGAAAATGCTGAGGATTTGGGGTGAAAAACCTGAAAACGCATATCAATCACTATATTATTTTAGATATTTAAATTAATCAGTCAGATAATCAGGTGGTTTGCTTAAAAATGAATGGTTCTGACTCATGTGAGTTTAGCAGCCGTGACTTCTACTCCCTGTGACTCCGTTACTTTATTCTTCGGCCTCACTTCCATTTTTTTAACTATTTCTCCAACTTCTGTCCCCACCCATACGCCTTTGCCTCTCCAGAGGCTTGATGACCTCGCCTGCACTGGATCAACGGTTGGCCCACGCTGCCCCCAAGTGTAAAAGCAGTCAGCCCTGAGAATTGCATGATGTAGGCCTTGATGAACAAGGCCCAGACCTCAATGTCTGCAGTGAGGGATCCTAATCTGGGACTGGCTATTCCAGATACAACCCCTCAGAAGATAACATGTCAGACTGCTCTTTGTTTCGTGCTTTTGTTTTTTTGTCCCACGCCAACATGTACCTGCTAGCGCCGCCAGCCTCTTCCCAGCTGGCCGCCTTCAACCTGAACCTCCTAGACTTCCAATCACAAACTACGTGTGTTTTTGTGTCTTTTAACCTCCACCGTCTCTTTCATGTAACCACTTAACTTTCTCCTCCGCCTGGCCCCTCCTCCAGGGGGTCCAGACATGACAGCTACGGCTAGAGTATCCCCAGAGATTTCAGCGCGAAGATCATTACAGCGCTCTGTCCAGCTAAAGACACAATAAAAATCTCCTGAATAGGCTGACATACCTTACATCCTCTTCAAGACAAGTGAGATACATGGTTTGATAACGTTGCAGTGTTTGAAGTAAACCAAAATATCAGTATCACTGTAGGGCCATAGATTTTTTCATGCTTAAAACCATGTGTCTTGTTTTTCATCACCTTTGCCTTTATTTACTCATAATTATGATAGGTCAAAAGTGTGGTGCCTCATGTATCTATGCAAAGATGCTGCCCGTGCTCTAGGAACAGGACGAAACAGAAAACAAGCCAAAATGAGGATTCAAACTGAAGATTCTAAACTTTGTAAACAAGAATCTAAATCACACAAGGTCAAACTGCATAAAACTCAAACATTTCCGCCCGCCTCTTGACTGCGCGGCTTATTAGACTCTGTGTTTGTTCTCGTATACTGTCTTAATAGGGAATGGATCAGAGGACCAGCTGCATGCAAAGGCCCACGGTGCGCCTCCTGGGTTGACTGACCTTTATGAAAAAGGCCGAGAACTCAAACACTGGGGCCTCTACTCAGGATGATCTCTGGCATGCTGAGGCGTGTGGAGGAGCCTGACCTGCACGACAGCAGCTGTGAGATAAACGTGGTTATAACAGCCACAGCAGCCGCCTCAGGAGACCAGCCTTCAGCAAAGTCATGTTTTCCTTGTGAGTCATTTGGTTGTAATCTCCTCGGTTCCCTCTCATGAGCCTGCTCTGATTTGCTGGCTCACCAGAAGCACCTGACTGTGGGTTTCACCTCCCTGGGGCTTCCCGAGAGAAAAGCCATCACGGCTCCCTTACTCCAGACCAGCTGGCCCATCCTCATTGATGGGCCAGCGACAACAACATATCAGCGTGGCCATACTCACCCAGGTGAGCCATCTCCTCCGCTATCACCTGTGAATTTTTCCCTCCCTCGCCGTTTCCTCCTCCATCCTTCAGGAGATCATGGTGTACCTGGCTATGACATAAGGACTCAGCCCAGTCTGTTCAAGCGAGATGTTCAGGCTCCGCATCGGCCTCATCATCCAGGTGTGGCCACTGAACTCGCTTGATCGCTCAGCTGCTCAGGTGAGGCAGGGGCAGTAGTGTTTTAAAGAGAGTTGGAGCTTTAAGCAAATGGTTAAAATCACTATTTGACTTTTTAAAAATCTCTCTGGTGTGTGTGTGCGGAGAAGGGCACAGAAAAGTCTGATGAGTTTGAGTCACGTCCAGACTGAAAGAATCTCCTCCACCACATCCTCAGTGGGAAGAGGTTTGGAGTCCAGCCAGTGGTCAGTCACCCAATGAATCCATCCCGTACAGCCAATCAGTCTATATCTCTCCTCTCTGTGAGCCGTTTAGTCTTTCTGAACTACCAAGGCCTTATTATCTCGTAATTGCTGTTTCATTAAGCTCAGCATATGAAGGTCTTGAAAAGTCAGAAGCGTCATGACGACTACTTTCTCACAGTTCAAAATTGCCGTCCTACTTTTATAATGTTTAACCAGATGACGGATTTTTAGCATCAGACGTCTGGATCTTAATCAGAGAAACACGCTAAGCAAACAGCCGCTCTAAGCATCCTGTTCCCGATCAAAGCGTCACAGAAACATCGTTTTTTCTTGAGAACTTCTTTATTCAGTGTTTTTCCAGTTTTAATTATCACGTCTGCAGATTCTGTAGCTATGAAGCTCAAGCTTTCAGCAAAACTTGAATTAACAGTCTAATAATTATAGAACAGTTGGTCCCTGAGGGCGTAGTTTATAGGAGAATATGATTTGCCAGCAATAATAAGTGATGTATAAGTACCCAACTACGTCTGATTATATATTTGCGAAATCATTTCTTGAAGTTTAGTGAAGATTTCATATACGCTCAGTTTTCCCCTGTGAAAGTACAGACTGAACACATAGTTGTTTCTTTTCTTTCCCTCCTCAGTGCGAGATGGGCGCGAGGTCAGTCCAGCCATCTCATCCATCATCTGGAGCAGCGTTGGCGCCACCAAGAAGCCCGAAAGCGAGCGGCATCAGCAAACTGAAGAAGCGACACTTAGAGATGGTAGGGTCTGTGGTGCATTGAGATCAAGAACACGTCTCTTCACAGCTTGTCATTAAAAATGGTGTTGACGTAAAATCCAGAACATTTTAGGGAGTGGCAGCCAGCGATGATGATGAAGAGGTGGAGGATGAAATTAAAGGATGAGGATCTTATTCACTGACCTCTGTCTTCTTGCAGCTGGAACACAGGTTGTCTTTGGCGGATCTGAGCAAGGTAATGACACAAAATGTTAGAATCAGATCGGGTCCTAATTCAGTTTAGTAGGCAGATGGGAAAATAATTAGTGGAGAATTGAAGGAAGAAACGTTAAGGAAAGCGTAAAATCCTGAATCCTGAAAAATTATCAACAGGTGAAATTAATTAAAGTTGTTGTGTCGATGTAGGCACCCTCAGTTTAAGTTTATTAGTTAATTTATTCATGACTTGGTTTTGTTGCAGAAGTGA
Source organism: Lates japonicus (assembly GCA_033238685.1). Lineage (NCBI taxonomy): Eukaryota > Metazoa > Chordata > Actinopteri > Centropomidae > Lates > Lates japonicus. The sequence continues at coordinate 72,320 of BRZM01001712.1, read as the reverse complement.
ACTGGGTTTGTCATGTGGATCCATTTAATTGATGATCACATGAAGGAATATTAGCGATCACAGTATTATTTCTGTTTCTACTGTATCAGTAAACAATGATCCAGGAAAATATACTGTAGGTGTTAATTCATCTTCCATGTAAACATCACCAGTCAGATTGATCAGGAAGTGAAGGAGACTTTTTTATTGTGGTTGTAGTAATGTAGTTATTTTTGTTAGTCAATAAAGGGTAGTTCTGTGTCTTGTTCGGGCTTTCAGCACCACATCACACTGTTTTCATGCGTCACATGGAGTTGACTCTGTTGTAATGAAACTACCCAGATGTTCAAGCGTCAAACAAACTGAGTACTTTCAGGTCTCCTGGAGAGCCGTTGACAAAACAGCTTCAGGTTTGCTCAGCGTCCAAACACCTCTTTTTCCTGAGCTTTTGACTTGGGCTAAGCTACTGTTTCCCGCGGTCAGACGAACTGTGAACCTAAACGTTTAATGAGGAACTCCACTGATTTTACAAATGAAAAATCAGTCACAGAGGTAGAAAACGATTGTGTGATGCAGTTGACTCGATCAAAGCAGATTGAAGTTTTTCAGCTGCTTTCTGTAAAGGTCAAGATGACTTGACTCACAATGCTACTTGTTTGTCTTTGTTTTGATTCAGGACCCCAGGCTGTCTTTAACAGATCCAGTTTTGGAGGTGAAGTGATGATGATGATGAGGAGGAGGAGTTAATTCACCTTGCTGTGGGTTATGCGGAGCAGAGAGATTTAATGATGTTTAGGAGGATGATATTAATATCATTAACTGAAAAGCTGCTGTGGAAACAGAATATGGCTTCGCTAATATGACAGTTAGCAGTTGGCTGGTGACAGCTGTGTTTTAATTTTGCACTTCATTGTGTTTCCTCTCCTGGCTGCAGATGGACCGCGGGGTGTCTTTAGCTAAACTCCAGTTAAAGACAGTAATGATGATGAAATTAATAAATAAGAGTCTCTTGGAGGCGAGAGGAGAGCTAGATGCTGAATTGGACTGAATTAAAGGCTAGTTGTAAGTTTTGCTATCGCTACATAGCTAACGTTAGCATTTAGCACTGTTTACTCAACGGTTGAAGAAGAAATGCTGTGAGTTCAGCATCAAACTTTCTCCTTTACTGGCAAAGGCCAGTAATGCAATGTAAAGGATTTTGCCTCTAGTTCTATCGCCTTTTCTTCTACTTAAGTTAGCATGCTAACTATTTCGCCCCTATTATCTATTACTTTCCGATAGCGACTCACTGCTCTGAACAAGCAGCGCTATTCCCAGCAGACCACATTCAGCGGCAGGGAAAACTTACACTGGCTCCTTTAACAGTTGATAGGAATTGTAGAGTGTTGATTTATTCCCCAGTTCAGATGTGGAGGATCACAGGTTGTTTTGACAGAGCTGATCAGGCGATGATGATGATGATGATGATGGTGATGATGGTGTTAGTGGAAGTGTCAGACTTGTTTTAACCAATTAATTCATTCAGCTAATAGAGAGGGTTTAAATTATTTGGGGTGTTACAGGTTTTGGAAATAGAAGTCACCTGTTATGAAAAGTGATTTTATTTTTCTCCATTCAGTTTGTTGGGTCACTGTCACTCCCCTGCATAGAGTGATGCGACATTAAACCCACATTTTTCTGGGTGTTAATTCCATGAACATCAACTAAAATTATAAATCAAGTAATTTGAGTGATTCTTGCTCTGCTACCTTGTGGCTGCTCAAAAAGTAGAAATATCCTGCAACTTTATTGTGTAGTTAATCTATAATTTATTATTATGAGCTGCAACTAACAATTGTTTTCATTATCAGTCTGTTTCTTGATTAATTGATTCATTGTTTGGTCTGCCGATAACAGTCAACTCTAAAAGCCAAAGATATCTCATGATATGATTTCAGACAAAGAAAAGCCCAGCAATGTTAGATTTTTAGAAGCTGGAGGTTGTAAATATTTAGCATTTCTGCTTGATAAATGATATAAACAAAATTACTTTTAGGAACAACAGGCACTTTCCTGTTGATGGATTAAAATGGTAGCACATCATAGCAGTTAATTTAAGGTAAATTAGTAATAATGGTTGCTTCTCAACTTGCTGTTCACTTTCGTGTGCAAGTTTGAGCCATCTAGCTATACAATTAATCTGTTTATTCACCTTTAATCTGCTGTTTTAACCTCATTCTGTCATTCCCATCTTGATTTTCATGCGTACTGTGACTCTCGATGTAGCACCACCGAAGAAGCAATAACCATAGCTTTTGGTTTTGTTTTATTTGTCATCTGTTTGGATCCATCACTTTCAGCGCTTTTTGTCAACTACTGAGCTTTGTTGTTTCATTTGTGCATCCTTTTCCTTTTTTCTCTCTTTCCACCCTTTCCTTTCTTTTGTTTTGTCTTTACTCGTCTCAGGGCATGCGATCAGTCCTGGACATAGAAAACATCGAATCTGAGGTAAAAATTTGTCTATTAATCAATTTCCTCATATTTTGCGTTGTCCGTTCAGTAAAAAGCCTGGTCTGTGGTCTGCAGGACTGTGATGTGCCTCAAAAACCAGGAAGGGGTGCTGTTTTTCCAGGATAAAACTCACCACCACAATAAATCCCTTTCTGTTTCGGCTGTTTCAGAGGTACAGGCTGCCGTCAATGATCTCTGGACATTCGGAGAGCATTCCAGTTGCCAGGATACCAGGCGCGACCAATGGCTACGCGGAAGGCGTCTGGACGGGGCTCTGAACCAGAAATCCCTGTCGGCTTCTGTCAGAAGGTCTGGAGATCCTGCAGAAGGTTGGTCTTTATACACTGGAGGACACACAAAGGTTTAGCGTTTGGGGGTTTAATAAACAGATTCTCACACACTTTTAGTTTTGTTCTTGATCTGTAATGGACATTTTACCACAATGTACTGTTAAAAAATGTTGTCCTCAGTGCCACGGACTCTCTATAGAGGATTGTACTTCCTTCTTCAACCACCAGAGGTAATCCATCAGCACAGTGAATCTCATGCTCTCCTCACACACTTATTTAAATTTAAATTTCATAACCACTTAGATAGAGAGCTAATCAAGAACAGGTTCCTTATCAGATCTCTTTAGATTTGTCTGTCAGTGCTTTTACTAAGTTGCATACATTACAATTAATTTAACATCGAAAAGCTAAAATTAAATGTTGATATTAGAAATTTAAGCGACATTTTGTAAAGATGAATAATAGATGAATATTTGCTCCCTAGATAAATGCAAACAACATTTTATATATGCTCTGCAAATATGAAGATTTGATAAGAATATAAGACTCAACAAATCTGAGCATGTTTTGGTATCTTTTCTTAAAAATCTTGGTATTTTACCGTCTTGGATCTGGAATAAAAATCAAATTGGCCATCAGAACTAAGAACTGTAAACCACCTTTTCCATTCCCAAAACAACCCCTTTCATTTCTCTTTTTTGTTTTTCATTTAGTATTGACTGTATATTGATATATATTGGATTTCTATGAAGCAAAAGTGACGAAAGAGTCTGATGGAATAGATTTGTTTTAATGCTAGTTTTTAAGTTAAGACGATCGCAGGAGTTCAGCCAATGTTAGGCATTTCACCTACAAGGTGAACCTAAATCCATCCCTCTCCTGTTCTACTTCTTGTCTTTTCAGATGGCGCCTGGAAGATCAAATTCTCCGTCCATGTGGAGGCAGTGTTGAACCCGCGTCCCTCAGCCTAGTGCGGCAGCTGCTGGTGGAAGCCATCCTGGTCCTCACCATGCTGGCCCGGCGTGGAGATCGAGGTATCGGCTCCATCATCCCGCGTGGAGAAGATGGTCACGTCGCTAACGACATGTTCTACAAAGATCGGTCGGGCGTCAACGAATGCGACTCAAATCTGGTGTTAGTAGTTTTGTGATGGAGTAAGGCAGCATGTTCATCTCTCCCTCTCCTCCAGATGGACCTGGGAGCAGAGGAGCTGTCTGGGCGGGATCCGTCCGGAGTGTGCAGGCTGCTATGCGACAGCGCCCCAGCGGCAACCGGGCCTACCTCACCAAGGCCGTGGCTGTGTCGTGCGGACTTCCTGCCCAGCGGAGTAGTGTGCTGGCTGCAATGAGGGGAGGCGCCACGAGAGCCAGAGCCAGGCATGGGAAAACCACTTAAAAGCTGAAGCATTACAACATTCTTTTAACGCGTTAAATTACCGATAAATTAACAGAACATAAACAGGATCTGTTTCCTTATCATCACTGTGTGTTGATCGGTGACAGGAACAAGTGAAGGAAGGGTGTGAGACACATGTTACAGTATATGTTATTAGGAATTGTGGAGAGTTAGATGAGAGATTCTAATATTTTTATGGCGAGGCTAGCTGTTTCCTCCAGCTCTCAGTCATTTGGCTTCTTCAAGCTAAGCTAACTGGCTGGTGACTGTAGCTTTTGTAGTAACTGCAGACATGAGGAATTGGTATTGAGCTTTCATCTAACTCTCAACAAAAAATGAAGAAGCTTATTTTCCTCGTTCACTGAACTATTCCTTAAATTAACAATAAAATAAGCTCATAAATAAGATCTAATATATTACATTTATAGGTTACATTCAGGAACACAAACTGTAGCGGTTGAAACAGCATCACGTCCTCATGGTAGCTTAAAGGGCGAGGCTGGTGATGGTTTTACTTGTCCAGCCTCCCTAACGCTTTCTGTGGCTCTCAGCCCCAAGCCACTGGTTCCTACTAGAACAACCTGTAAAAAACAGTTAAAAAATAGTAACTGTTAAATAAATAAATAAAATAGTTAAAATAATTTCCTTAAGCGTCACTCAAACAGTGCATTCGCTGGGGACTACTTTCAGCTGTGGATTAATACATTTATTGCTCAATGAGTATTAACAGCAGAATGTCACATGAGGATTTAGTCAAATAAATTAATAATGCATAAATGCAGGTTTTTGGATACACAGACAATACTTGTTTTAGAGGATCCATTCATTGTCTTTTAGTCTTTTAAATAATATTTACCGATTAGAAATAAAACATTAAAACCAGTGGAAGTGAATGTGAAAGTATCTGGCTAATTTCGGTCTTAACAGTTTGAATATCCACTGACAAACTCAGCACACAGGACACAGTTCTCACTTTTTTTCACAAATCTTCCATGTAACAAAACAAACGTCTGTTCTCACGTACAACACTGTAGAAACATAACATTTTACCAAACCTAATAATTCTTTAATTTATTACCACACATATGCTAAGATTGTAGTACACCTACTAAGTCTCAGCCACTATACCTCAAATCCTACTCTCGCTGTGATGTACAAAATAATGATAAAAATTAGATAATCTATCTACTGTTATTTATAGTTCATAACAACAATTATTTAGAAATTTCTTGAACACTATAACATTGTAGCACTTATTAAAGTGTGTGTGCGATTGAAACTACAAGAATGCTGTTTAATTTTAACTATGCAAATTGGCATTTAGAGCTCTTGTTGTGTTACTTTGGAGATAAAATAGTTGTAGCATGTAATACTGTACTTTTGCAGTTATTCTTGAAAAGCAGTGCAGTGATTTCTAAAGCATTACAATTCAGATTTCATCCTCTTAAACAGGAAAAGCCTTAATTTACTGCTCATCGTGTCCTTAACTTTCATTTTGTTTGTTTATTCTAGTTTAATCTGATAACTTTCGTGTTATTTTACATTATTTTGGAGCGCGTTTCACCTTTAACGTTTCTATGAAGTGTTTCAATGATTCGTCCAGTACACTAGGAGAAAAATGTGAATAAATTAAAGGTAATTGAGAACAGACATGATTCTGTGTCTTCAGGTTGAGACATTATTGAAATGTAATGTCTCTCGGTTGAATGTACAATAACTGAATTATTTTGTGATATTTGAAGATGTGAGCACCACTCCATGTGAACTACAATCAATCTTGGCAGAATGAGGGTGTATATTCGTATTACATTTGAGAAGATAGGAAGCAGTATTTCATGTTACTGAAAAATATCCACTGAACAACTGAGTCGTTGTCTGTTTTTTGTTGTTGTTTGAAACTAATTCTGTAATAAAACAGAGAAAGAAGCTACAGTTTATTTTCTAAGTTTAGATTGTTTTACAGCATCTGCTGATGATTTATTAGCCTGACAAACTCAGGTCCACTTACATGCTTCTTCCAGGCTTTCCGTGCATTATCACACTGGCTGCCTCATCAGAACTCAAAGTATCAGCGAGCAAGTCTCAATCTTCCTCCTCTGGTTGGTCTTTGAATGAGGTGGACCTCACTTCCAAGTCCACAGTAATGACTGTTTAAAGGTTAATTTTAGCATCATGTTTTGTTTGCTAGTGGTTGAAAGCTTGTATCCACTAGGTGGCCCTTTGTGTATCTTATTAACTTCTGATTCAAGGTCAAGGTATTTGCATCACTCAACGTTTTGTGTACTGAAGATCTTTTATTGGCACTCAGTCATTGAAGCGTGTTCTGATGTTTGTCTATTTTTGTGGAAATATCTATTTATCTATAAATATAATCTTTTTTAGACTATTGTAAAGTAACAAAACAGGCTGGATTAAACAAGCAACTGCAAAGGGTCCCAAAAGCCCCAAGTTCCTCATATGAATTTAAATATGGAAGTCAATTTCTGCCAATGTGATGAAAAAAATAAATGTCTGTAAGTCATTACAATGAGAAACTTTCTCAAAATAATTATCGTACCCTTAATAATTATCATTCTTTGAGATATTATTATTTCATTTATTGGTGAAATAGGCTTCCACAATTATAATAAAGTCATAAATTCAAAATATTTAAATAAAAAGTATAAAAGTGTTCAAAATATAAAAGCATCAAAATATACTCAAGTGCCAAAAGTAAAGTACTAATAATACAGAGATAAATGAGCCACCAAAACATTGTTGTGGGGGCTAAAGATAAACTAATACTAACTACTTTATATGATACAGCTTAATCTATAACAGTACATCATAAGTATTTGATTGGATTTTGTAGTTGGAACTACAGCTGTCAGATAAATGTAGTGCAGTAAAAAGTACAATATTTGCCTCTAATATAGTGCAAATTGTGTAGTGCAGTACTTGGTAAATGTACTTAGTTACTTTCCATCACTGTTGCAGTGTCACTGAAACACAGTGACAGTCTGAAAACAACCAGCTGGTTAAGCGTGGATTCCAGCACAAAAGAGCAGCTGAACTCTGTGGATGGGTTTTGAACTGACATAACATTAGGTTTCGAGCCGAGGACTGAGGCGGAAACTGTTTTCTATTATTCTCGGGAGAAAACTGTCAGATTGGTATAGATTTGACTCTGGAGAGCATGACCTTTTCAACTCGATTCTCCCAAACCAAAGTTGAAAATAGGAGAAATGTTGCAATGCTAGCCTTCATTAGTTGGGTTGGTCACATTGGGGTAGGGGAGTATTTTCCCACCTAAAGTGACATGTTCTTTCACGTTGACCAATAGGATCACTCTGTATCACCTCCTGTTGGTTGGCATGCTTTGGACAACATATTTATCATTTCTTGACAGTCCTTCCCCAACTCTCAGGACATGAACAATGACTCAAAGCTCAAACAGCGGACCCAAGAATTTTTGCGTTACTGATTGTGTAATCTGACTCCAGTGACCATCGTGAAAGTTTGACAGGGTTTTTGGTTAAATGCCTGAAATAAGATCTGGTTTTAACACAAGCTCAAAGACGTTTTCATGTTTTATTCTACAACATAAAATCGTCGAAAATACCCTCACTTTTAAGCTTTTGCGTGTCTTTAAAGAAGCGGTTGCTAGCAGTATCTAAATGAGACCAGAGTTGTAGGGGGCGTTAACATGAAAACCGATCCTACTCACCAGTCATCTTTACAGCCTTGTTGTGTTTCTCCACTCTCAAACTATACTAACTTTCCCTAAGAAAAGAAAACTTTTGTAGAAGAGCTCAGGCTAAATGGAAATGACCAGTTGGAAGCTTAGTGGTGGAGACATTGGTATTAAATATGACCGTGGTGTAGTTGGTTTATAGCCTAACATTAGCTTTTTACTTCTGGAGATTGGATTTAGGCTTCAAACATCAGAACAGTGGTGTTCATCTGTGAAGATTTGATGGACAAAATGTAAGTATCACAAACTTTTGTTGGTCACAGTTTATTTTTCTGCAATAATCAAAACCAGTGAAAAAATCTCATTGGCTTTTTGTCAAAGACAGGGTGATGCTAGCGTCTGAGTGGGCCTATGAAAATACCTCATCCTGCACCGTTCTATAAATATTTTGTTTTAGAAAATGTTCAGTCCAAGAGAAAGTGAATATGTCATGTTTTAACTTTGAACTATTGTTTAGAGTTCAAAGTTTAGCTAATTAGACAATAATACATGACCTGGGTTACATATATCGAAAAAGCAAGCAAGAGGCGGTAGAGAGTAGACATACTGACTGGACACTGAACATATGTGATCATGTGAACACATACATACATGTACAAACCTGTCTGCCTGATCAAAATAGAGAGGTTCAACTAGAGTAGAAAGTGTTCAGTTGTTGGATCAAAAAAGATTCAAATGTAAAACACTTATGACCCAGTTTGAGCAGTCAGCAGAACACTCACAGTGTCCTAAATCCAACAGTAACACTTAAATGAATATTATTTCTCAGGACTGATCTGAAACACAGGCCAGTCAATAAAAACCCTTACGTTACAGTTTTTCTCTACATATCTTCTTTTACTCTTATTTTTGTTCCAGTTTCAGTCGCAAACTTTCACTAACACCTGACATTTAATGAACAAGATGATTGATCGAAATTGTACGGCAGGTTAATCAATAATGAAGTAACTGTTACAGGCGCAATTATTCACATTTCCTTCAAGGACGTTTCCAGGAAGGTAAGTTCCCATTCAAGTAAATGAAAGTAGATAGCAGCCTTAGTTTGCTTATTAAATAAAACCAGAATCAGATGCGGCTCTGTAAAGACCTGCTGTAATTAAACTGAGAAAAGAAGAGGCGAGCTTACCATTTCCCAAAACAGACATGGAAGCAGAGAAAGGTTGAATATTTCCTTGATGGATCGCCGATGCACACAGATCCTGGATCTGCTGCTTTAATCTCAAAAATCGTGAATATTATATTGATGCAAATCACTGTCCAACAACAGCCTATCTGCCGTCTCTATCACATGATCCCACTAATTATCATCATCCTCCACACATCTAAGACCAACACACAGTTTAACATGGCAATAGATACGACTTGCATAAGAGAACACTGAGTTCAAGTCAAGCATGCCGAATGACTCCTGCTCAGACAACATTTGATGGATGGTGAGTGTTTTAGGAGAAGAAGTTCAGCGCCAGGCCTGGGAGCTCAAACTTTTCACAATATCATACTAGGAACAGTAAATACATTTTTAAGCAGCGCTGATGTGAAGCTATAAAGTGGTTTTCAGTTTAAGTCTGGTGTGTAATGGACAGCTCTAAACTGCTATAATACCCATTATTTTTTACTACCCTTGTATTCTCTTCCGTTATTCCATGGTAAGACCACGCAGTTCTTTGTCTTTCACGATGGCCACCACATAGATTAAGCGTAGTGCCATAGACTAACCAATCATCATTCCGTCCTTGTCTGGTGTCGGGGGTGGAGAAGTTTGTGGGGAAACCAACCGGGTGATGATATAATCCCAACACCCTATTCGTTTGTCAGCGTAAAGGAATACATCGTGAAGATGTCATGCTAGGAAGGAAAATATGATTATGTCACTACAAGAACTGTTGTTGTTGCCAATGTTCATATTCAGATCTGATGCTAGAAATTTATCAACCACAACAACACTGCATCACAATCCAGGTTCTAGTTGTATGGCCTGAAGTGGTTTTGTCCTAAATTTAATTACACAGAGGTCGCACAATATTGGCGTTAAGAATTCCCTTAGACATGCCACCTTTGGTTTGTAGCATTAGCCATGACATAAAACACCTTAGCCTTGTAGTTGGTCATGGTAGCCTGGTCCACCGTTCCGGCTCTCCTTTTTACAGGCGTCAATCCCCGTTCAGTTCACCACCACGTGTACAGAATACCGAGGCAGAATACAGTGGTGCAGGGATGATATTTTTTTCTAGGCTAACTTGGAAGTTAGCATCACCTAGTTCCCTCAACAAAAAGCCAATGAGATTTTCCAGTGGGTTTTGGATTATTCAGAAAACTAATTCTGTGACCAACAAAATTTATGATGCACTAACATGTTTGTTCATCAGATACTCTTCACAAATAAACACCACTGCTATGATTTTTTGGAGCTAATACAAACATAAATTGATCACCCTATGTGAAAGAGGCGATTAGTTAACAACTATAAAATACATAAACTGAAATGTTCAGCTAATTACCTTTTGCACTGTGATTTTAGCTTGTGTCGAGCAAAACTCTTTGACATGCAGACTCATCACAAGTGCTACAAGACACGTTTCAGGTGCTCCACATGTATGTATGTGAAACACATGCAATCATGCAAGCACATTGTAATGACTCTGCGTTCTCTTAAGACACAGAAAAATCCTCCAGGCAGAAATTATTCTTCTTGACTCTCTCAGTTTGTTCCACTCTTGCTTGGCTTATCTCTGTCGTTGTGAACTGCACGGCCGAACGCCAGCAGCTGGTTGACCTGACGTAGAAAAAAAAAGAGAGCACGTGAGTCAGGTTCATGAGTCAGAGTTCATGAGTCAGCGTCTGGCTCTGCAGCGACGGCGTGGTCTTGTCACCTCGCTGCAGATGTATGAGGAGCAGGTGAATTTCACACATTAGTGCTGGTGTTGCTGCAATAAGCAGGAATCAATATATCATCTCGACATGTGAACATCCTGGAGGAATCTGCTGAGCAAGCTGCTCAGCAGTGGAAGAGTGTGTTAAAATTTATCCTGCCTCCCCCAAAAAAAAACAACAGTGCAGGCATAGTTTATTTGTTCCTTATCCGTAAAGACACAGAACCATATGGAACCAGTTATCTGCTTTGACATTAGTATTCTTAGACCAAAATTAAAATGAATCACAGACACATGCGATTCTTTTTCTGATCTTTATTCCACTTTGTCTCCCTCTCCTACATGTAGGTAACACAGTACATACAGTAGACACTACACAATACAAAGATAATTTGGGTTTAAAAAGTGCAATCCTACTCAAACATTTCTCAAACAAGCTGAGTGTACAAAATGTAAAGCAACCACCTGCTTTGCATGGCGTAAACTGTGCAGAAGTGAGTCGAAAGCGAAATCTGTAAGTAAAGCAGCCGATTTGAGAGATGGATGTACAAAAAAAAAAAAAAAAAAAAAAAAAAGAAATATACACTCAACCAGGATATTGGATAGAAAGATTTGTTGTTGGTTGAGATCTAAGATTGTCTGAGCAAGGAGATATCTAAAAGTTCCACTGGAAAAGTTTTAAAGTCCAGTCTGGGTGATTGATTATTCTAAAACAAGCCATTAAAATATCAAACAAATGTATATAGTTTAAAATACAACAACATAAAATGATGTAAATGGGTACATTTCTGACATTTCAAACCAAGGATAAAATAAATAAAAGATCAGATAATCACTGCATTACACAAAATTAACATGCATGCATTACAGATATTATGAATAAGCGTTTATGTCCTCCATTTAGTATAAAGGATGTGTTTGAAAAGAGTTGTAGCCTGACAAACTTTTACTTTAAATATAACTTTTAAAAGAATAAAACTAGAATAAAAAAACCCTCAAAGATGTTAAACATTGTTTCAGTATTTTGTAACCTCTGCTCCCTCTCTCTTTGCTTCTTCTTTATCTTTTTCCTCTTCCTTTTTTGCTGTCTTGTCTTGATTTCTTCTTTTATACCTTTTTTTCCTACTTTCCCGTTTCCTCTCTTGAACACTTTATGCCTCTGACTGTCGACTCCTGTAATCCCAACGTATCACCGTCTGTTTGAGCTTGCATACAGTTATACCAAGTGACTCATCTATTACTAGAATTTCTGGAATTCAAACACACTGTGTGTACGTATTACCAAACTGCCAGTGTTTCAAAGGCTGAAAAGTCAAGCTCCAGGTCATTTGCTTTTTTCAGCCTTGGTTCTCCAAACTCTTTTTTTTTATTGTTAATGCTCCTGCCACTGGTTACTAATAGATGATGGTTATAATTTAGGTAATTGACTTTTTTTTTTTATATATATAACGTTTTTATTCTTCGTTAAGTGGATACTAGAAGTCTGGTACAGTGCAGCACATTTGCAGCCATTGATTCCTCTTGGTAAAGGAAGCATTCGTGTTCCATACAGCACATTATCAATTATTAAGACTTTCTCAACATACGTAGGTAGTAACGTGAGCTCGACACAAGACGATTGTGGCGAAAGTCTGGAAAAGATTTAAGGTGGGAGTTTCTAAAGGGTACACAGTCTTCCTGCTGCTTCCATCATTATCTGTTATTAAAATAATACAACAGATAAGGGTCTCGTGTCAGATGTATAGGTGAAACAATGGAACATACCATTAAAACCTTATATGAAGCTATACACAGACATCAGACTTGATTTGTTTAATTTCTGGAGGCATGTTCAGGCTACAGTAACTGGCAGGACTAGACGCCGAGATCCTTTTGTTTTCATTTTGAATCGCAGTCTCAAAGCTCAGGGATGAAAGATTTTGGTCCATAGCAGTAAAAAATACAAGTGTTTTTAGTTGTTTGCACCCCTTTCTCACTGATCACATCTTATCACAGATATATCAAGTATAAAGGCTAATTACTCCTTTAGTGATATTTCCTTTTAAATCTATAAGTGGAGCAGTAGACTTACCCCATAGCACACCTTTTCTTGGATAGAACTACCTATTGTAAAGCCATATAAACATTTAGATATCATTAGAAAAGGTATTGGCATGTATAAATACAAAACTCAGATTTTTTTTTTTAAAAAGCCCTGGTAAATTCATGTCAGTCATGGAGAACCCCTTATAAGGATTATGACTGTACACTCCCATGTAAACAACTGGTTGTGTCCAAGGGCGTCTAGTAGTTCACAGTCTCTGAGGGAGGCGGTGGCTGGTGGAGCAGTGTCCCGCTCTAAAGATAACAAGAAAAACAGAAAGAGGAATAAACAAACCAAAGAAATAAACATTCACGCACCACATTTTAACTATAAAATTCACTAGGATGTGTTTTTTCTCACACCTAAAATGTGATTTTACCAAGTGTCTGATTAGTGTTTTTGCCAAGTACATTCGCTATGCTATATTACCACGCACATTATATTGAAAAAAAATTAACATGACTAATTTTAAGCAAACAAAATATAAAGTTTGCTAACACTAACTTATTAAAATGTGTTCATGATAGCTTCTTAACAAATTAGATTTAGCTAGTATACCAACCGCTACTCTTTGCTAGCAGTGCAAGGTAGCTGAAGTGTCAATGTATGGTAGGTTACATTTGAAATGCGATGACCATTTTCATGCAACCAAAAAATTGAAAGGGACATGACTCTAAAAACTCAAGTTTTGAGTGTAACATATTATGGTCCTTACAGTAAGTGTTTTTTGCCGCCTCAAGGTGGCTTCAAATTCTTTCCCTGACTATAGAACTTTCAGTCAAATGTGATCTCTGACCAGTCAGAATTTTAATATATGATCACCACTACAATTAATAAAACTAAATAAGTGTGTTTTCACTGACAGTAACCTTAATTAAGGTGCTTTTTATATTTACTATTTAAACAAATTCCTTCAAAATATGACTACTTGTACTTAAATTTGTTATTTCTTGCTGCTTTTCTGTCTCAGTTACCTGCAGAGTCCTGTGGAGCATTCATAGTTGTTTTGGCAGTAAGCTCCAAATGGTTTACTGTTCATGATTCTCCACAGTGGGGTCATCCGAGCTATTCTCCTCAGTGTGTGGACAGTATGTTCCCCCCTTGAATCTGCACTCTGGTTGGGGCTGGACTGCACCTGAGAGGTCAACGGACCCGCAAACACCTGGTAAACAGAGACAGAAAGGTACAGAAAACTATTTGTTAGCAAAGAACCGAGCAGGAAACAAGAAAAACCAGGCAGACATGGCATAATTAGCATTGATTTATTACAATAATTCTCCATAAGTTGACTCTAAGTATCCCTATGGGACACATGAGTGCATGCTGAATCAAAGTGCTGAGATAATACTTTACCTAAAGTGCTTGTTTGGAGTCACATTATGCAACAAATTCAGAGATTATTATATTTTAATGACATGCTGTCTTAATATAGAAGCACTTAATGTAAGTCAACTGCCTAATTTCCACTGTAAAACATGAAAATCATCAGTGCAAAACAATATCAGCCCTTGTGACAAAATAATTTTAACCCAAGGGTCACTTAGAATTAGAGCATTTGTAGTTATAGCACCACAAGAATTTTGGTTTGTCCTGGCAAGACAAGACATAAATCTGTCATTTATACTATATATCCATCCATCCTTTGTTTTAAGATCAGATACATTTATCCAGATTTCGTGATCACAACTATTTCTTCAAGTCAAGACAATCCACTCACCTGCTGAGCCAGCGTTAAAAGCACAATGCACAGTGCTACTGCTGCTTTCCTTTGGCCAAAAAAGTGTTTCTCCTGCATCTTTGGACACTTTGTTGTAGAGGTCAATGCTCTCAGGTGTTTAGCAATGAGACTTTCTTCCTCTTAGTGACCTGCTGCTCTTCAGTCTTGGGCAAAACCTGACCTCCAGGACTTTAGAAATCTCAACCAGTCCGAATAGTGAGTCTGGAGGTGTTGTGAAGTCGGGTTCAGTCAGGTCTTTGTTAGTTGCAGGTTTGCTGAAAGTCTATTCAAGTCAGCCTGACTCAGCGAACTCAGCTGTGGCACCGGCAGTGAAGGCTGGGCTTTCCTTTATATAGACGGGCCATGATCCCAGGAGAGGGAAAGCAAAGAGGGAGGGAGGAAGACAGAGTCACAGTCCATGCTGTGTCGTCCACCCCTCACTCCCTCTTTATCTCCCTTTTCTGGCCCAAATGTGACATTATGTGTTTGGAGAAAACCAGTCATTTCTCTAAATGAGGCCATCCAAACCCATTTAGTCCAATTCTTTTTCTCCTTTGTGCTACTTCTCTCAGTCTCCTCCGCACACAAAGACAACTTCTTCTTCTTCTCCTACATGTATACATACTAGACAACGTGAGCGCAGGAGCAGACCAGACACAGCACACGTGATAGCAATATAAAGGGACGGCAACACAGACTCAGTGGGGGTAAAGGGTTTTAAAGAGGTCACTGAATGTATGTGTGTGTTTCCATCTCGGTGCCACAGTGTGTGAATGAACTTGCAGTGAGATAAGGCTTTTATCAATCTGCAGAGTCTGTGTGCCCCTGACCTGACACACCTGCAGCCCCACTTATACAATGTAGACAGCATGCATATGCGAATGCTGCATATGTGGTTTACATAAGCAGGTTCGCAGTACACAAGACGCCAGCATGTGTTCTCCGTGTTGGTACTGATGATGTGACCGAAGCTAAATTTGTCTGAGCAGGCCCTCACGAAAGTTACGGTTAGCTTAAAATGAAAAATGTTTGCCAGAAACGAAACCAACATTTAAATCCATTGATACAAAGGTTGAAACAAGGCTGTTTTTCATAGTCGATGAAAAGTGATAGGTGACAGTGGTTTTTAAAGGGGCCGCCAAAAGTGGTTTCTTGCCAGGACAGGTGGAGGTGATCGTCCCTTGCTAAGAGCTAAGAGCTAAGAGCAAGATAATCAATGAGATATTTTCTAACGTATTTTAAGTCGTAGAATAAAACCTGAAAATGTCTTGAGCTTGTGTTAAAAACACAAACCTTATTTCAGACATTTAACAAAAAACCCATTGACTTTGGGACGAGGGAACAGGGAGTGCTAGAATGCTAACTTACTTCTGGCTTTTAGGACTCATTCTTGCACCACTCTATACAAGAGATTGTGCATTGGCTACTTTTTCAGGGCAGTCTGGATGCAACAGTGAGTTACTATTGGAAAGTGACGCAACAGGACAGGTCGGGGCTAGCTGGTTAGCATGCTAACTTCAGCAGAAAAGAAAAAGTGATAGAACTACAGGCAAAACAACAGTTAACATTTGTTCTTGGGGGTTAAATGAATGAAGTTTGATGCTGAACTCAGAACGTTTCTTCTAGACTGTAAGTAAACAGCTGTTGATGCTAACGTTGGCTATGTAGCAAAAGCAAAACTAGCTCCTTTAACATATTCTGAATATGGAATACATTAGCTTAATACTGCTAGTAATGCATATTCTCGCTTATACTACAAGATGGTCAGTTATGCTATTTTTTACTAGTAACACACCTCAAGTTGCAGTTAGTTGCGTTTATGTTATAATTATCAATCCACATGGAGATTAATTAAGTATAACTAACTCCTCTACACTGGTCTTTTCTAGAAAATTCAGAGCAGTGGACAGGTACAGAGCAGCACCTGGGATCTAAGTCCAGTCCTAGGTTTTCTAGGGCAAATCAGGTCAGCTTGGAATAGACAAGGATGTTTTTATCCAAAGGGAGTCCCGGCCAAGACAGAGACGTTGGACGTTACATGCAAAACAGACTCACAACTAAAGTATGTTTAAACACTTGTTGAATTTCAAGAACGAGAGAGAAAGAGGAGAGGATAAGTACGGTTGATTTAATCAAGGAGCACAGAGGATCACGGATGGATGTAATGGAAAATTCCTGCTCTGATTCCTGTAAGGTTGTTCATTACTGATGGGCCCCCAGAGGAGCATGAGACTGACAGGAATCCCGCGCTCCACAAACTGAGAACATCTGCATCATACATTATCGCCAAGCATGACTCATCAGATTGTGCCCAACAGGCTGAGCAGCTGCAGAGTGAAACTGCAGAGAGTTGAGACATGAAATTAAAGGTTTCTTGTGTAGATGTTATATTGAGCGAATGCAGAACAGATGCAAAATGTGGGACAAATGCAAAAATATTTGAAGGAACTGATGTGAAAACAAGTTATACTGACATGCACATCTTTCATCCTGAGCATGGAAAGTGCAGGACGTATAGCTCATTATTTACAGAACATAACAATAAAAATGCTGGAACATAAAGTTTTATGACACTTGTTATCAAAGTGAGAAGTCAGCTATGCTTATCATACACTGTACATTCATGTGATAGATGATGTTATGTGCATTTTCAGCAATGTTGCCTTCACCAAAATCCATCCAAAAAAGCTAAAATAAACAAATAAACAAACAACAAACTAAGATTTGGAAATACTAAATAATTTTGTTCTGCAAATGGAAAATAGATGCAGGGTAGAAGCACGATATGATCATTTGCCACAATAACAGCCCTAAATCTGCATTTAAAATCTATTTCATGTGACTTTTCTTATTCTTTATCAGTTACTCCAAACTTCTTAAATATGTTGGTCCAATTTTCCCTTTGTCAGCACAAAGCGCAGATTGAATCTGACCTCACAGGCAGCTAACTGTTGAATTTGACCTTGAATTATAACTGTGGTGATTGTGGACATTGACCATTGCTGCCTAGGTAACTCTAATTTCCAGCTCTGCCACAAACGTCTTCTTGACTCTTAATGCTTTTTATGATAGTGTAAGGACAACTCCAGCTTCCAACATCCAAACGTTGCAGATTTGTGATATTTTGATCACTGTTTGCGATACTTTTCAATACAGTTTTGCTCAAAGTTCATTTGAAACACTGCCCACCTTTACAATATCCATCTGTGTGTTGAGGAATCCTAAACCACACTAAGTGTGATTGGAAACTTGATGATTGGCTGTTGTGTTTATATTGTCTTTAGTCATTTATGTCAAACAATCTTTCAGTTAATTACACTTTGCTACCTAACAATGTGGTGATTCAAGTCACTGTTGGCACAGTTCACTGGGTTGGGCAGGAATTCTGCCAAGGGACTCTTTAGCAGGGTTGACGTTGAAGGTGCAGCCTTTGTCGACTGACTGTGCCAGTTTCTCTTATAGCACAGTCAGTCCACTGTCATCTGGTCATGAAAAAAAAAAAAAAAAACTCTGACCACCCTGTGATGTCTGAACTTTAAACTTTGATTGCCATGAAGTAAAAGGAAATAATTCCCTTAGACAAACGGATCGAAGGAAGGTTGCAGACATGACCTCATCTGACCAGTTTTAAGTCCTCATGTGGACTGTGCAGGGTGAAGTTCGCAGAAATGGGTTACCCTGAATGCCATATAAATGTGAACAGGCCTTGACTCGAAGCCAACAGTTCTCTGATAGTGGATGTGGTGACAGTGCATGTCTGGTTGTCCCTTATCTCTCTCATTAAATGTAATCAGAAGTTATTTAGAATTCAGCTGGAACATATAGTTTTCATTTCATTTAGTTCGCATTTCACAAAGGCTAAAGTGCTCTAGAAACACAAAACATGACTGGAAATGCTGATGATGCCTGAATTGATTTGAATGAGGTTTCTACCACCTGAACAGCTGTTTTTCTAGAACTAGAGTTTAGTTTCTTTTCCCCAGCTTTTCTTTTAACAAATTTATATTTATAGCTGTTTCTCAGTAACATGCTGCATTAGCTGACTGTTGACTCAGACGTTTTGTTGACTGTTCTGTTTTTGTGTGATCTGGCAAACTGTCAACCATCACTGGACTGATCGCAGGTTCATTGGTTTGCAGAGGGATAACTCCTGTCTGCACATTCATATAATCTGAAACGTTTTTTGCTTTTTTATTGACCTGATTCATTCAATAAGTAATATTGATTACGAACGTAAGAACTTGACTGATCACCATCTTGCATCACCCCACATGACATAAAAAAGGGTCCACACTTCTAGAGTCTCCAGGGTTGAATTCTTCGACAACTATTGGATGGATAATCATGAAATCTGGTACCAACATTCATGCTCCCCAGATGATGGCTCCTATAAACTCTGGTCATTCTGGATCAATCTTGTTCAACACATCAGTTCATGAGCAACAACCCTTGCAGACTAGGCGACAAAGTTCAATACCTAGATTAGCAGTTTCTGATCTGATGCAGTGCCATCCAAAACCATTTATAAATCAAAATTTTGAAAATTTTTTACTGTATATTTGTGTCATTACATCAGTCTAGATTTAGTTAGGTATGGGTTCAAAAGTACTTGGTTGCTGATGAGGACAGATCCAGGTTTGGTTAAGGATAGGGAACAACTGTGCTGTTGGTAGAAAATGGGAAACAAAGAGTTGTCTCCAAGGTCGTACTCTTTGAGGCTATACATCAATGTCACACTATTTTCGCTTTTTTTAATGACACACAGGAGGCAAGAGAGCTGGATACAGCGCCATCACCTAGCCGTGGCCACTCATGGAATTGCAACAAAAAAAAATCCCCTGCAGCCTATATAATAATTTTCCCTTTATAAAAGAGAAGTCTGTAGAACCTTTGACCGGAAATCTTGATCTGCATACAAGGTCACTTATTATGCTTTAATTATATATTTAAATCCATTTAATTTATATTTTTAAGAATTCTCACAGCCTTGAAAAAGCTTTGATATTAACATGGCGTCTGTGGGCCAAAAGCAGTGACGCTAAAAAACTTTTTTGCTTAATGCGCTTAATGGACAAGTTTCATTCTAGTAAATGGTATGAAAAAAGTTAAAAAGAGTAAAAAAGTCACACAGCTGACAGAGCCACGTTAGCATGCTAGCATTAGCATGCTAGCAGTGCTGACAAGCTAAATGTTACGGTAATGTTAGCATGATATATCTGCAGTAGCTGGTGAAATGGTTGGTTTAACAACAGAAAATCAAAATTTAAAGGTTCCAGCTTCTCAAATTTGAGGATTTACTGCTTTTCTCCACAGGTTAGATACTGCATGTTCTTCACCATAAAACTTTTCCAGCTAATTCCAGGCATAGAGTATGGCAACAATGACACATCATACAGTAAATACAATCCTTGATGTTATCTGATATGACAGGTCACTTCTTCCCAGTGTTACACCTCTGAGTGTGACATTTATGGGAAGCTGTCTTGCTAAAATGTGCTTCTGTGTGTTATTTCAAAACATTACAGCATCTGTCACAGGAGATTAGGATGAGAAGGACAAAACAACACACTCAGAGGCACACATACACACAAAATCCCTTGAGGAAATAGTCAGGGAGGTCCTGTAAAACTGATTTCCAGTCACTTGGTAATTAAATATTACTGTAACAGACCAGCATTGCGGATCCTCTGACAAAATAAGAACAAGACACATGACTAGACCTGGATTAAACATTTATGTCTTATAAATCTCTTATTTCACTTTTATGTAACCTGATTGTAATCCACAAGAGTCATGTTTTTGTTCAGCATCTGAAAACAAGCTTAAGTTTGAATTAAACTCCCTACATGCATCATTTTAGAGGTTACATTGAACCATATTTCTGCCTGAAAATCACCAGGCAAAACACATGAATCGTGATATTGTTTTGTCTTAAGATTTTCTGGGTCGAAACGAGCCAAAGGTCCATAGGTGTGTTGACTGTTTTTTAAATAAATCCTTACAGGAAAGTGAGTTTTCAAATCCAAAAATCTCCTGACACATGACAAAGCTGATCAGTGCCAATGTCTGAGTCACATTGGCATTGATCAACATCCTTAGACAGATATTATCAAGGTCACAGGGAAGTAAAAAATGTTTCGCATTACACTGTTGTTGTTCTACTGTGTGATACGTGAAGGAAAGCATGTTATTATTTGAGGTTACTGGGTCACTGAGAGACACAGGAATGTAGTGCTGCTCTGGATGTCATTATTCACTGTAACCTTTCCAAAACCATGCATGTGCAAATGTAGGATTAGGTGATGCACACTAAATCTAAAACTTCATTTACTGTTTACTGTTTATTTACTGTATTTATGTTTCACAGAGACAAATAGGTCACATCTTATCCTGATTTACGTGCTTGTTTGTGTGTACATTTCTATGACTGTGTGTGTTTACATGAACGTGTTGGTGTTTAAGTCAACCCACATAGATACCCATGTTGCTTCTCTGTGACCCACTTAATGTGTAGTACCTATTTAATACAGAACAAAGTGCATCTTGTAACACAGTGACTCTGAACTTGTCCTTCATCTGCTGTGATGAGTCACAATTTACAGTAAAGTTTAAAGGCTCTGAAGCATATTTTATCAATCCACATCTAATAATGGATTATGGGATCCTATAAAGACAAGCTATTTTCTGCCAATCGATCAGGTTTTGGTACCACTTTCTAATATGGCACCATTTAGAAAGAAACTGTAATTAATGGATGTATCAATCAGTTACAGTGGAGCCATTAATGCCAGGCTGTGTTCCCTCAGCAACGATTTATCAAATTTGTGATATGGACATGAGTTCTGTGCTCCACTGAAAGGTGTTTCGAATTAATTTACCTTCATATACAGTATATAATCTGTACTGTAAATGGCAGAAAAAACAAAAACTATTGAACAATTGAATAACAATTCAACAGCACCACAAACTGCAGCCTCCAAATGAATTGTCAAATAATTGCCAATGAATCGTCCAAATTAAAGCCCTATACTGGACTGTAAGCCAATGCTCAGAGTAATATATGGATATGGATAGATAGAATAGACTGTTGCCAGGTTAAAGGTGAGGCAGCAGGTAAAGAGTTAGTTGTCGATGTGGCATTATGTATTGATTCACCTTCTGTTCATTCCTTTTGAAAACTTTTGTTGTTTTTATACAACAGGCTTTTTGCATGTGGACAGCTGCAGAATGAAGTGTACCAGGCTGTTACTGTTAAAATAAATGTTATATTGTTCTGTTCCTGTTTTGTTTTCCTTATCATCTGTGCATTTTGTATTTGATAAACCATTTTCACTCCTGTCAGTTTTGTCGCTGTGCACAATTTTAGCCACTTACCGTAAATAATGTTTTGTTTGCATTCTTCTTGTTTTGATGTAACATTTCAGGCACAAAAATGATATTTACATCCAATGAAGCGTAATATTACAGGTTCAACTACTTGATTGCTATAAATCCAATGTAAGAATAGCAAGGGTCAGAGCACTAAATTACAGAAAACTAGTGCATATATAATAAAACCCAAACCCAAAAACAGTCAAGACACAGAAGTAAATGTGGTTCCTTCTTTTTTGTGTCAAGAAGTTATTTATTCAAACTTTACTGACAGGTTATCTAAATATTTATGTCAAAGGGCATGCTTCGATTGTTTGTGTCCAGTTTTTTTCTTCATGTAAATCTCACATGACCTTCCTCAAAGGCTTCTCCTGATAGTGAGGTCAAGGAGAAAGAAGAGGCAAACAAAGAAAAAGGTTCATAAAACTAGAAATGCAGAGTTCAGACACATCACTAAATGTCAACCAGATATAGAATACAAGATAAATACACAATATATATTGGGAAAACTTCAACTTAAAGTGAATGTAGTGTTTTAATTGTGCAAATATATTCTTTATTCTCTGTGAAGAACAAAACTGGTGAGAAAACAAACCAGATTCCATTGTCTGCTGATGGAAACTTTATTGATCATCTTAGTGAACAGTGCCATCTCCTGGATGTTTTGCATTACTGCACCCTCCAAAGGATTTGTTTTACAATTTATAAAAGATTCTCTTACAAAACACTTGCTTGCAGCAAACAAGCCTATTTCTCAAAATGTGGAACTCTTCCTTTAAATTTTTCTACCTAAAACTATTACTTGCCTAGTTCAAACATCATCAAAAAAGACAACAAATTAGGTTTTAGAAAACATGCATTTTATTTTATTAGTCATTTTAGTTCATAATAAAAATTGCATTCTTTTCTTTTACAACACTTTTTATTGTCTTTAGCAATGAACACTGTTACACCTCTTCCTGATCCAACATTTTTAGTTCCTTTTTCAGGTCAGTAGCAGCACTTTTTTTTTTCAAGTTTTTCAAGACCCCTCCCTTTTTAAATATGTACAAAATGCAAAAGTTCAGACTGTATACAGCAAAAATGTGACATCACAAAGGCCTTTACAGTTACATACAACATGGCCGACCCCTTTTGTCCAATAAAATACTTCTGTTTTTGTTTAAGCAGTATCTAATTTCTCACAGAGGAACATGGCCTCACACAGTGGCAACATAGTATCCAGAAAGAAAGCCTTGATGTGAAACAGATCAGGTTTTAAAAGAGAACGATACAGAAAAAAAGAATGAATACACAGACAGGCAGAAGAAAGAAAATATTCGTTAGATGACTGTGGTTTGAGGCTGAAAGTTGAAGATGTATTCTACATGTGTTTGTCTTCAAAAGTGCCATTTCAACTTAGTTGAAACAAAACCAGTGGTTACTCCTAAAGTAAGTAAGTTTTCTTAAAAGGTACCTTTGATGTTTAGTCATGTTCATTAAGTTGCAGCAGAAGTTTAATTTGTGAAGTTACCCTGGAGCTTAGTTTAGTCATAATACCACTTAAATCAAGTTAGTTAAATTACTCTCAAGTGGCTTAAAAGGCAAATCCCAGTAGAAAAATAACATTATATTGACTAGGAATTTATCAGCATATTCACCTGCACAGTGCTTTCTGCCATGTTAGAATCACAGTAGAATCATTCCACAATAATTAAATCAGAAAGTCGGGACTCGCTCCTGTCTGCACAGCCCATAGTTCACATTCAACAGCTGCCTCTTAAAGTGCTTTAACAGGGATGGTGAAGATCTGAAACCACAACTACTTCCTCCTTTTCCAGTCTCAAGCTCATTATGGTTAGCCACTGAGCTGTAGATCAAACAATCATCAAATCTTCCCCCTTTAAGTCTCTTTCCTCAGCGCTAAGTGTATTCAAGCCTGCTCCTGAGTCTTTAGCGACACGTGCACGACTCGGCCACCATGTCCTCCAGCTCCCTGTACTCCACCTTCTTCTTGTGCACGACCAGCACGCTCATGGGCATGTACTTGTAAGGCACGCAGGATGGAGGAGGGACGTCCCCAACACCCAGGTCATTGATGACCGTTTGGATGATGGCGTGGTTGGGGGAATGGTAGCCATAGTGGAGCACCCTCGGGCAGTCGCCTTGACAGAACCGAGGGTTGTACACTGGCGGGGCGATGAAGTAGTGACCCCAGCCGAGCTCGTCGAAGGAGAGGCGGAACGAGTGGAGTTTGCAGCGGTTCTTGGGCGCGCTGGTTTTGCGTTTGTAGATGGGGATGTCGGAGATGATGGAGGCAGATGGGGAGGTGGAGAAAGAGGAGGAGGAAGAGGAAGTGGGGACATTTTTCAGAGCGTCCAGCAAAGGATCTTTCGGCTCTGAAGATGAGGAGTCTTTGGAGCGACGGTGGCGGCGAACCAAGGGATGCCACTGCCCCATCCGTCTCATGATGTTCTCCCCTTCAGCCCCCAACAGCTCCGCCATCCAGTCCTTCACCTCCCTCTCCTCCTCCAAGTACAGAAGAAGAGATGGGACTTCAAGGTGAGGTTCCTCCCGCTGTCTCCCCCAAAGACGAGTCCACCACCACAACAGGCTGCTGTCCTCTTCAGCGAGCCCCAGCTCTTTGCACCAATACTGGGCTGTGAGGGTCAAGTGTCCCCCCTCGCCCCGGTCCTTCCCCTGCAGGACGTGTCCCGTGATGTCCGTCTCCGTCCACTGCTCGTGGGGCTCCAGGGTGACCAGACTGTCTGGGCCCAGCGAGGTGATCTGGGCTCTGCAGCGGGGCGGCTCGAGGGCCTGGGTGGTGCTTGGAGTTGTGGAGGAGGAAGAGGGAATGGATGAAGAGCGGAGGTGGATGAAAGATACTCTGATCAGCTGCTCCGAGGGAAGAGTGTCAAGGTTGTACTGTACTGTGAAGGTGTAGTGGTGGTCTGAAGAAAAAGAGAACACAACATGACCATTATTTACAGTCTATTGATACACTCAGTCCCTTTCTAGCCTCATGAACTTCTTAAGATTACTGTTATTTCAATATCAGCCCAAATTAATCTCAGTTTTCACGAGTAATTGCTAACTCTGCCAAGGAGGTTACGTTTTATTCCCTGTCCGTTTCTTTGTGCGTTTGTTTGCTTATTTGTCAGAAGTATTATGCAAAAAGTACTGAACCGATTTGCACCAAACTTGGTGGAGGGCTGGGGCATGGGGCAGTGACGAACCCATTATAATTTCGTGTGGATCTGGTTAAAGGGGAGGATATGACAAAGAATTATGTACATCATTAGACTACTTCCTTTTCCCGATCTATTTTTCCTGTTTTCTTTACTGAAACACCTAATGTAGTTATTCAGTGTCCTGTTCACGTGAGACCGACTCTACAGTCTGATCTTGCACTAGTGTCATGTTAATGGGGCTAAGCATTATCTGAGCCTTACACAGCTATGGAAAACAACAACCTCAGTCATACCAGAAGCTACCAGAAAGCTTAAAATCAGTAGTCCTAATGTTTAAAAGGCCGATCTGCTGGGTGTATGGCTTCCATGATTTATTTGGGGGGTTTTAAACGTTATAATAAGGAGCATTGGGAATTCAAAAGACTCCGGAAATGTGTTTGGAGTCGATGTATGAGCATAATAACTTAATGGGGCATCGTCAGTTAACTGACGTGCATATAGCGTGATCCTAGAGCTCAAAATAAAACCTTCCGGGTCATAAACCCTGATCCACTTGATGCAGGAACTGGCTGTTCTGTAGCTACCGGTGTCAGACGCCAGATAGGAGATTAAAACTGGCTCCTTCACCTTTGACGCTGGCAGGTAGTGCACCGTTCCACGCCAGGGTCCCAAAGTAGCAGGCGACAGTGTTGGAGCCGAACTTTTCGGTACTGTTTGGCCCGCCAGTCCGTTCGGCCGCTTCCTGTACAAACTGGAGCATGAACTGCACGCACCCTGGTCCGCCTCTGCCGTCTGGCCAGCGGCCGGTGGTGCGCGCTGCAAAGGCTTCGCCAGCCTGGTGAGAGGCCATTTTCACCAGGTGCAACGCAGGAGTACAGCGATAAGATAAAACAGGACAGGATGTAGAGCCGCAGTAGGGCCGGGCGTTGGTTATAAACCTCTGCGCCAGCGCGAATCTACCGACAAGGCTATAACTGGCAACCATCCTGAGCACGCCGAGGGCGTTAATTTACAGGCTCAACGATCACCGCCATTTTAGAGGTGTGATAATCAACTTCCTGAAATTGATTGTGACCCCTAATTAACCTTCTGATGTGCGGAGCCGTTTGCCAGGAGCGCGCAAGCGAGGAAGCTACGTGATTGAAAGGAAGGTACGTGAAAGGTGGCAAGACATTATCATCGGCGTTATTAACTAATTCTACATGTGTTCATTCTTTGTTTGCATTTACCTTGTTTTGTTCTGCACTTATTCTTTGGTGGAATAACGCAACAAAAATTCATTCTTTCAGGACACTCTAATGTTGCAGCCAGACCTAAACTGCAATGAAATGTTGTGACGTATTATGTTCTTTACTGTGTAACTTTTAATTTTTATTAACTTTTGCACTTAAGAGGCAGAAACTACCTATACTCACACATAAAACCTCCTACATTTTTATCTAAGAAAAGAATTGTACCACTGAATAATAACCAACAATCTCCAAAATGATATTCTGACTGTAACTGAGTCTGAAGGAAGAGAACATCACATATGAACAATTTGACTTTCAATCAAAGGGAATCAAGTTGCTGCGTAGATAGCCTGCAATAAATTCCGTTTAATTTAAGTGATTAAAACAAATCAGTTGATGTGAGTGTTATTGATTTATATCATTTTGTCTCTTTGGAATTGTTTTAAAATGTAAAAAAGTTGCAAATAAGTCCGATGTTTTTCTCTTTCTAGCACTGAAACAAGGTTGCTATCTTAGCTAATAATAATAATAAAAGCTATATCATTTTAAACAGTTTAAATAGGCTGATTGCTAAATATATTTGAGGTTTGAGATAATGCTTTACTCGTGATTGATCCAAGCACTTCACCCAAGGATTTCAGCATTATTTTCTTGTTAAGCTTGGGTCTGCATGATATAAGAAACCACAACCTACATCAAACATTAAAAACTACAGAAGTTTAAATATCAGAGACTGTGACTTTCATCACAGTGCAGAGTAAGAGGATGACAGTACACGTAGTATGCACCCAATCACGACCAGAATATAAAAACATCTAAGTCTGTCAATGTAAAAAGTTCATGGACTTTAATACTAATATGGTCGATATGCTCGTTGTTTTATTGTTCAATAAAAACACACACACTCTTTATGTTGGTCCAACAAGGCCAAACAAGTGGTAGAATGACACCACTGCACTGGTTTCACTGTGGTTGTTTGATTTTTCTATAAACAAAGACTATTCCATCAGAATTAATTTAAAAATATGCTATAATCACAGTATAAAATATGTATAAAGTGGGGCTTGAGGGAAAATTCTAGTAAGTGGAAAAAAAAACAAGATGTTAGTAATAGTAGTCGGTTTCTGCACGTAAGAGAATTTGGCTACTTGGTCATCTCTGGTCTTGGCAACATCTTGCATCTCGGTTTTCACTGTGGTGTAGTTTCCTTTTAGTATTTAGACAAACCTCCCAAACTATTTTAAAAAGTCTGCTTGCAGTTTTTTTTTGATTTGCCAGTTGCCCACTGGATAATCGGAAGCCGTTGAATTACTCAGCTCTGGTTAATGAACGTTCTCAACAGGAGTGAGTCAGTTCCAACAACCTGAAATGTAAAACCTGCTAAAATGAAAGAGAAAATGAAAAGAACCACGCATTGGAGTAGAAACTTTTTTTTTTTGGTCTTTCAACTTGATCCATATGAAAGCAAGCACCACCACCAAAACCAAATATTAAAGAGTTGAGAGTTTTCCTGAGAACATAACTGCTGAGAAGAGGGAGGACAAAAAAAAAAGGCCGTCTTGATCTGAATTTCAAAACAAATCCTCAAGGTCTGACTAAAAGTGAGATGTCTGGGCATGTTCACATCTGTCTCCCTCTCTTTGATTCCCATCTGTCCCTCTTTGCTTGGTTATTTCCTCGACACACACAGTGTAGTCCTCATCCATATATGCACACACATTCAGGCTTAGTGGCACTGTAGTGTGGTGGCATTCCACAACAGTATTACCTGGCAACCTGATCATTTCAGTCTGCAGAGAGTGCAAAACTAAAACTACAGGAGATCGACAGGAGAATGGAAGCAAGAGCTATTGGAGGCAGAGACATTTTAAATGTTTATTCCAGGTTGATATTTACCACTGAAGTAGAGGAAACAGTTTGGGCTTGAACTTTAAAAGTCAGAAATTCTACTGAAAAGTTGACATTTTGAGACATAATTATTGATAATGATGCAAGAGAGCTTCTAATTTAAAGCTGATTTATCACCGGATCGGAAAACTAATAAAAATGGCAGCAGTTCATGTAACACTTTTGGGAGGTTGTAATTGCTTGATTGAAACAGTCTAAGGTGGTTAGATTTATAGACTGTAAGGCTTTAGAAATGTGACGTGGTACCAAACAAGTTGTTGTTGGCCTGTGGGTCCGCTAAGCTGTAGGTGTCACACTGCAGGTCTGCAAAACCTCAGCGTGATGGATGACGGCCGACGATCTTTTGTTTACCTCAAAATGAGAGCAGCCTAGGACGGATGACAGCCATGATCCAGTGTTTATGCTTTGAGTGATCGGGATTGAGAATGACCAGAGATGTAATGCGAACACATCTGTATCCCGACTGTGCGCAGAGCACGCTCATTGTCTGTGAGCCAGCAGAAACACATGATGACTTAGTTTAAGAGTGTGTTTGTTTCCAAAGTTCAAACTCAATGCACCAAGATTTAAGCTGAGGTTTTGAGTTATACAATTCAAGAATATAATATAGGGAGGCAAAGCCCTCTGATCTCTGATGGCATGCTTGTGATGTTGGTACTTGGCCGACAGTCATGCTGTGGCATTGTCCCGAGTCAGTTCCTACTGACATACGTGATTAACTCACTAGCAGTGATTATAAATATACAGTATGTCTCATTTTATCCTGTTGCTTCATTTGGGTTGTGGTCCATAGCACTAGTGTTATAGACTGACTGACCAGAACTAGCCTATGCTCTTATTTTATTAGTATTTTATCAATATTATCAGTCACTGCATCTCCTGCTGAGTCTATCTCAACTATACTAACTAGATAAAAAGAGGGAGTTGATTTTGAACATAAATCCAACTTTTTGTCAATGGAAACCACTTAAATAGTACCAAATGTAGCCAAACAAGTAGAAAAACACTTCCAATTCTGCAACACAGAATAGCACTGCACAGCTATTACAAAAAAAAATGGCAGGCTTAGCTTCAAAGTCACATTGAGTTCAAAAAGTGTTTTTCAGTAGATAACCCTCTTTTTAGTAAAACCTTATTTAGTGTAAAAGTAGATATGTAAAGGATATGGATACAACAGTGATCTTACTTATAGTGCTGCCTTCTGTCTTTATTAGTTATATTAGGGCTTTAATACCTTGTGGTATTAAAGTATTTGTCATCCAATATTATAGCTATAATGTAGCTATTGGGGACTTGTAGTTTGCTTGATATTTGCTCTTTAAATTATTACAGGATTATTGTTATATCGGCGTATAAATATGCCAAATTAAACATGATGATGAAAAAGCTAACCCATAATTTTGAGTTGCAATGAAGTGATGCTGTTATTTGCTCTTGCCGCCGAGTCGGCTTTTGATACATTACAATACAGCTGTTGTTCCTGCAGCCCCTGCCCTCGACGTTTACTGGATACTTGGAAGCAGAACACGCATTGGCCGAGCTCCGTCACCACATCCCGCCGTTCGAATAGTGGGCGGGGCCTGCTTTTGCCTTGGTTTGGGGAAAGCCCAAAGCCTGCAGCCGCGTCAAACTAGCAACAGGAAATACCCGGAAATACTTATTTAGGAGTCATTAAAACAAGCGTTAAACTTTCTTTGAGCGAATAAACGGGCTTAGGGCTTTAAGATATGACACAAAACATCAAGGGAGAATGTAATAAAATAAATAAAAGGAAATTAACGCCAAATCATGCTAACGTCCACTTTTCTATATCAGTTAAATACATATCTGATCAGAAGTTGCAACGGGACAAGTTAAATGTGTTTTTCCGAGTTTTACGCGGCTAAAACTTTCAGTTCTCCCCCTCTTCCAGTCACTCCCTTCCGTCCTTCCACACATCCATCCATCTGTTCTGTTGTTGTCGCTACAGTGGTGATGGAGAAGCCGAGGGACTGCCACCGGCGCTGTTGGGCTAGTACTCAGCCCTCCTGGCTAGTACACACCGTGAGCGAGAGAGACAGAGAAGGAGGGAGAGAGAAAGGAGAGAGGTGCGGGAAGAAGGAAAGACAAACAACGGATAGGAGAGGTGGAAGAGGGGATGGGAAACGGCTGGAGCAGCCTGTCTCTTTCCACCACATTCAGGTCCATTGAGCGGGGCGCGCCTTGGGGGTCTACGCTGAAAGGAGGATCGATACCGGCGAGCTGCCCATCATCACCAAAGTGTTTGACCCATAATCATCAGCCTGTTTACATCTAAAACAAAATCTCAGTTTCTCATGTCTTAAAACCCTCAAAAGTAAGGGTGCAAGTACTATCATTTATGATACCTCTTCTAATTTCTTATTTGCTACTTTTCAGTGGGAAATACTGCACTTTACTCCTCATTACATCTATTTCATCTGCTTTAGATACAAGTTACTTTGTTGGAAACTTGTGAGTTGTGTATAAAGTCTGCAAATGAAAAGCTATATATTAATGCATGAACGATATAGTATACAAGGAGTGAGTATTTTCTTAATTTTTTCTGCACATATTTACAGTTTTGCCTCATATTTGCTACTATCTCTTTAAATTATTGATAGGAGTTGTATATTGTAAGGATGTATTGCAACACTCACCTCCACCAAAACAGTAATTGTGATTAAGTTTTGTAGTTTTGTAAGACTGCTCCTCATTCATATGTGCCAGCCTAAGCCCCACATTGAATTAATCCTTTAACCCAAAAGCCTGTAAACCGCTTTCTCCTGCAGCCCGGATTCTGCATTTACCTGGATTGAGGGGCTCAGCCCTTCCTCCTCCTCCTCCTCCTCTGCAGGAGAATGAAAAGCATGCCCAAAGCCAGCAAATATCCGGCGTTATTACGTTTGTCAGCTGGTCACTGTCCGTAGTCAGTGCCTCATAACGAATGCAGTGGTCCGGGTCCCTCGAACTTGAGGTCAAAAGGTTCCTACAGGGGTGCTAAAAGGTTCCCTGGGGCTCTGTTCATCTTCTCATATTTTCATTCACTGACTGGTGTTGATAGATTGTGACTAAACCCACTTGGGAGTGTCTGGATGGGATCTCAGCGAAAGATTGTTATAATTTCTCTGCGCTTGTTTGCCAAGCATATCTTAAATATTATTCACCCTGCAGCAGCTTGCACTACAGCATCCCCAGAGAGGAAGCGGCTACAGGAGGTGGTGGTGGGGATGCAGGAGGACATATAGTCGAGGGTGAAGTTTACTTTCAGGTGTGCTGGGGAAGTTGTAGAGATTTAGGGTGCATGGTTGGATTCTGATGCACCTCTTCTGCAGTGACAGCATGGGGTCCGACGTTTCCTCCCGGCTCCCCTTCTCACAGTTTCACGCTGCAGGCGGCGAGCTGCTGGAAATAAAGGAGGGTGTCTTTTGAATTACTGCAAGTAATTATTGCACTCCACAGTGGTCTCTCTCTCTCTCTCTCTGTGTGTTCAGTCCAGTGCATAAGTAGGCCGACTGACATGCAACCTCTGCTCTCTCTGTTGAAAAAAGTCTCAGCAGCAGCAGGGCGGCGGCAGCGGTGGTGTAAATGTTGGCCCTCGGTGTGCGTCCCATATTCGCCACAGCGGGGGGAATGGAAAAGCCTGGCTCAGTCATCTGGAAACACACACTCACACTAAGTCACACACAGTTAACGCAGCCCCTGGGAAAATGTGACTGGGACTGCTGAAGGAGATAAAAATCAAAACTGTGGTCTATGGCTGTTTTGTGTCCAGTGGCTAGTTAAAACTCACACAGAAACACACACACTAAAGCAGCTGAGGCGGTGAGTGCTGAACAGGGAACTGAGGCGCAGAAAAGTGTTTAATGATTAAGTGTTAAGACCCTGAAAGGGAAGAGGAGGAAGACAGGAGTACGAAAGAGTGTACGATGTGTTTTAGGTTTAGGGTGAGAGAGAGTTTCCATCAGCCTCTAAACTGAGGTTTACAGTGTCTGTGTAGACCACAGCTCAATAATCCCCTCTCTTCCATGAGAGAGGGATGAGCACATGTTGATTTTATCATGCTCAGATTTGTCAGATGGTTTGTCACTGGAGAGAAAACAAATAAACAACATGATTTCCTTCTCAAATCTGAGAATTTGCTGTTTTTCTCTCATTAATATGATTCTAAAATGAAGTATCTGCAAGTGTAGTGTAATCAGACAAAACAAGCCATCTGAGGACGTCTTCTTGGACATCTGGAGCTTGTGAGGACTTACTCAGGTCCAGGTCTAGGTGATAGTGGGCTAAAGGCTGGGTTAAACTCTACTAGAACTAGTTTCTAAGATGTCTGAGCTTGTTCGTATTTGTTCTGAACAACCACACTGGAAGGCGGAGTGAAAAGCCAGCTGTCACGGAGAGCTGGGAGACACAATATCGTTTAAATACAGGGATCTTTATTTAACATCGCTGCAGGAAGACATTCAGCTACAAGTCGAGGTGGGGAGGTTTGTGATCGAGGTTTTAAAATGATTATGAGATACTACAGTTAAGAGAGGAGCTGCTAGTTGTGGCGTGACATGGGAGTGAACGTCAGATTGTAGGTTTAGGTGTCGGGGGGAGCAGGTTTCTGACTCTGTTCATCCATCTGACAAGAAAATCAAACCCCGTTCCCCCCCTTCCTCCTCTAGCTGCTACCTCCGACTCCTCACAGGGGATCCTGAGGAATTCTCAGGCCAGATGAGATATACAATCCCTCCAGCATGCAGCATGTTCTGGGTCTGCCCCAGGGTCTCCTCACAGTCACAATACCTCCATTATATCCACAGACCGATTGTTACTCGCAGCCTTGCTTGATATAATCACTTCTGTCAGGTTTAAGTGAATGTTTTTATCCTTCATCCCTACACGTTTATGTACATGTAATCGCCAGTCTTTGGGGCAGTTGTGTGTATATATGTAGAGGGTATAAATGTTGCCCTCTGAGGATGTTCATGTTTTGGGGAGTGTGTGCGCTGCTGGAGGAGGGGGGAAGGGTGACTCTCCCAGCCTGAGACAGCACAGGGATATGCTTTTTCGGTCAACATTCCTGCAGGATCATAACAAATTACTACTGTGGGGTGTGTGTGTGTGAATGGGTGTGGATATTGTGTGCATATATACGTGTGTGTGTAGTCCCCATAAACTGAGTACTCGCTCTCCTTTTGCAGCCAGTGATCAGCTGCGTGATCTTGCTACTCGGTCGGCCGTTTAGTGGGTCAGTCTGTCAGCATGTTGGTCATTAGCAGTCAGTCAAGGCTTAAACATGCTCTGGTGAAAATGCTTGTGGACTGAGAAGCAACTACGGACTGTCTAGTTATTTATTTTCCGTTTGTATCTTAAATATTCAGTGTGTTTTCTGGCATTTTTAATATATTCTGGTTTGATAACTGCAACGCTGTCTCTTAGTGTTTTTCTTATCTTTTAGAACATTTTCCACTTGAAATGTGCAGTAATTATTGCAAAAACAAATCCATAATTTCAAGACAGAAAGAGACGAAAGCAGGCTTTTCATTTTTAGCCAGCGACCAGTCAGTTTTGCTAAAATAACGACTGTCGCTGCTAGATTTTATAATCTGTAGCTAGCTGGTTAACATCAGCTCCACGAGCAGATTAGAAACTTTATATCTGATGGCTACGTATATATATAATGCTAAAGTTTCAAGCTAACATGTCCCCTGAAAACTCAGCTTCCTCACCATGATGAAAGTGCTACTGTTAGCTTGTTAGCCCCAGTGTTATTGTGAAGTATAATAAAAAAATGTGGTATCAGACAAACATGACAACTTTTACATATTTTCAATAGGAATACATCATAAGTTTGTCGGACAAACAACACAAAGGTTTGATTTATGCTAAATATTTTCATGAGGATGAAGAGAAACTGATTATTTTGGGAGTAACATGACACACAAAAACCCCAAAGTCTCAAAATGCCAAGTATTAATGTCACTTTGCTGTATTGTGACGATTTACAAAAACAATCTGAAGATGGCTCAGTGAATAAGAGCAGAGATATATTAACTTTACATGCAAGTATGTTAAAGACGTCCAGGCATATTTGAGGGTAATTTATCATTTAAAACACCAGCTGTGAGTCTGATGTGTATTGTGACATCTTTTATGTCTTGCGTGTCGTCAGATGCGGTTGACATGACTAAGTGGTGAGTTCCCTCCATTGTTGTGTTTGACAGAGCAGCTGCTGCTGAGCTGTCAGCTCACTTTCATATGTGGTTTTATGATCTACTGTGCGAGGCTCTCTGCTGATTTGTGTCGGGGTGACATGTTTCTTTGAGTTTGTACCTCCTCAACAGTTTTTTGGCTGTGCTGCAGTATCTGACGGTAAAGGCCAGTGCTCCCACTGGATCAGCTCTTTAAACCTCCTCCGAGATGGTGTCGTTAAATCACAGTGGCTGGAAGAAATGTGTGAGGTGATGTCCTTTACGTAATGATGAATCAGTCGACTAAAGAGTTTTTATTTGATGGATCCCAGTTGCTCATGTGAGGTGTCTGGACTGGACTGTTTTTCCCCACCAGACCTCTGCAGACCAGACACGTCTGTTATCTAAATGAACATCAGACTTCATGTTGTATGAGAGTCTGTCTGAGTGGACTGAAGCAGATGTACCTTCATTATCACCATTATTTTCACTGTTAGTGAGTGTTTGTGTGTGTGTTATAGAGATGAGGGGAGTTGTTGTAACTAGGGTTGATCAATTATTGATTAATTATTATTTTTTATCCTGAAAATTCCCTTGGCAGAAAAGAAAGCATGTTTTTCCTCAATGAAATCTTAATTCCAAGAAGAAACAACAATCGTCTTAAACAAACCTTTAAAGCTGAACCAACAGAAAGCACAACAGCAAAGATCTGTTAACAAACCAAAGCTACGGCGCTCGTCATCACCGCAACTGAGATTCTTTTGGACTCAAAACAAAAGAGTTCATCACCAATGTTGCGAAGTTTACAATTAATTAATTAATTAATTATTAATCTCAGCTACTGAGTGTGAATCTAGTATTTTTAAAATAGCTATTTAGGGGCATTTCCATGTGAATAAAACAGCTCATAGCCTCAGTGATAGCCTTAGCATTAGCACGCTGCATCCTTATATAGTAGCAGCAAGTTGTGTGTGATGGCCATTTCTGCTGAATTTCACACAAAATTTTAATCATAATTTGTGACTATTTTATCAGATTCGGATGTGTTTTGGTTAAGAAGTCGTCTCATATCAGTTCCACATTTCAAAGATAAAAAGAGGCTTAAAAATGACAGACGTCATAAACTGCATCTTGTTGCGTATGTGACATTATCTTGTATGTATATGTTGCATATTTAAATGTGCTAGTGCGAGTAATCTCTTTGATCTGAAATCAAACTGGAGAAACCTAAACAGAATTAATCAGGATTTTCACGCCCCCAGACAAATACTGTAGATCACAACAAAACCTTTAGTGTGTTAACAGTTCCCATTTTCTAATTAAGTGGAATAATTAGAGACTCTTGTGATCTTGGCTTAAAATTTCAAGACACAAGCTTGGGACGAGTCTCCTAAAACATTTGGGGTTTTTTTCTTCCTCTTCTTCTTCTGTCGGACATCAGGGCCATGTTTCTTGTGGCGCGCATTCCTGCAGAGTGTGTTTGAAAAGCGCCACGAGGAGTCGGGCGAACGGGCAACAAAGATGAAGACGATAACCTTCCTCTTCCTCTTTCTCTCTCTTTCTCTCTTTCTTCCCGCTGTTGTTGACGGTAACAGAAATCCCAGGATTTTACAGAAGAATGTTTTGACATGTGGTCGGAGGTATGCAACCAAAATGTCCTGGGTTGGTAAACAGCTCTGTGTGTGTGTCTGTGTGTGTGTGTGTTACTCCCTACATTCCTGTAAAGGTAGCCTCCAGTAGCAGTCTGCTCTGCGGGGGGTGTAGATGAGGATGCCATCAGATAGAGATGCTATTGTCCCTCCTGTGTGTGTGTGTGTTTGTGTGTTTCC
This sequence comes from Lates japonicus, assembly GCA_033238685.1. Taxonomy (NCBI): domain Eukaryota; kingdom Metazoa; phylum Chordata; class Actinopteri; family Centropomidae; genus Lates; species Lates japonicus. The sequence continues at coordinate 36,077 of BRZM01001712.1, read as the reverse complement.
ATGTCCTCTGCCCTGACTTGCTCTCCTGACTGTCCTAACTAACCAAAAACATATGTCGTGCAGCAGCGTAGTACACAATAGAGCATATTGATGAGGGCAGAGACAGAGGGAGTGAGTGTATTTTGCATGTAAAACAGAAGGGAAAAGGAAAATTCAGTTCATTTTTTATAATCATTTAATCATATCAAGTCATTTATGAAGAAAAAATGCCAAAAACCATGAATATTTAATGTTTTTCTGAAACTCCTGGAACAGAAAAGTGAATATCTTTGAGTTTTTAGCTGCTGGAACAGAGAAAAGATCAGTGAAGGAGGAAAATAATACAGATTTAGCAGTGAAAATAAGCTGTATTTCATAGTACATTCATAGTAATCATGTACATTTTTGTTGACTGTTTTTAAGTATAGGGAACTGACTAAAAGCAGAAAAGCTGCTTCTGCTTTCAGATTGAATACAAGAGCTAAAATTAAGGATGATTTTACATGTTTTCAATTAAATAAGTGTCTGAAAATGTGACAAACACCAAGCACAAGCTCCTAGAACGCAAGGTGACGTCAAAACCTTCGATTCGCTGTTTACAGGCATGAAAAATAAAAGGAAAAACAGCAAATCTTCACATTGAAGCAGCTGGACACAATATTGACACATGTATATCTGGTGATATGGTACAGAAAATCTGGGAAATCAACTGACAGACAGTTGATGGACATGATAAGTGGACAGTAATGTTTGTTTTCAGCCGTGATCTGCAGCTAGGCGTGGGCTGGGATGAGATCCTGATGGTTTTACCTTAAACAAAAATATCACAATATTGTGTGCGATTATAGCTCTAATACTGAAGTAAAAGAGCTGAAAAATTAGTACCTTGAACCCTTGAAACTGGTAACCAGCCCATACCACTGGGCCCAATGAGAGGCTGGTCGACTGAAATCTGGTCGACTCCTGAAAACCAGATTCAGTTCTCAGTCCTGCAAAAGCACCCAGATTGTTAAGAAGTCATCTCATATTGGGCTGGAGCTACGCACTGAGACTAAATGAAAGAAAAAGAAAGTTATTCAGAGTGAATGAAGGAGGGAGAGAGAGAGAGATTAAAATGAGTAGGAGAAATGATGGAGCAGAGTTATCACACTGAGAGCTGGTGTGCAGCATTTCTCAGATAAGTAATGGTGGGTGGATCAGCTGTTGCTCATGAATAGGTGAAGATACAGTGTGTGTGTGTGTGTGTGTGTGTGTGTGTGTGTTGGGGCGGGGCAGGAATGTCCCTATCTCTGATCTGTGAAGCCTTTAGCTGTTTCTTTTAGGCTACGTCTGGAGGCACACACACACTATAGCAACAACCCTTATTTGTGTAACTACATCAGCATAGTGACACACACACACACACACACTCACACTCACACACACACACACATATACCCAACATGGATATAATTGCAGTAGCAGTGTGTGTGAGTGTGATATAAAAAGAGGAGGTACATGTCATGAAGTCCTGACCCGAGGCCGCTGCAGTTATTATTGCTTTTGTCCGACGTTCTGCGTTCTGTTTGTCCTGGCTGTTTCTTCTTTGCTTGTACAGATTTTGAGTATAAAATATATAGAAAAATGTTTCATAAAGAGACAAAATATCATTCAAAATCCTGTTGACATAATTAACAATGCAAATAACTAAAAATTCAGGCTTGGAGCAGAGGATTTCTCGCTTCGTATTTTAGTCACAACTTGACTTAAGAGTTCAGGAGCTGACGTCATGTCTGACCAAACAATTACTCGACCAACTGAGAATTTAATTGTGAGATAATCCGACAGTGAAAATGATAAATGGTTGCAGCCCTAGTTTATTTAATTTCACACATTTTTGAAGCAAAACCTAGAAAACGCTGCAGAGGTAAGGCAAGAAGTAATCTGCAGGTGTTTTGATAATTGTTTCAGTCATTTTTCATCTTCATAATTCAAGTTTAAGATTAATCGATTAATCTGAGAAATAATCATTAGTTGTAGTCCTACCCCGCCTGGCAGCTGGGGGAATGTTGGAATAAAATATACGACTCTGTTTATTCAGTCTCTTTAATCCCACCTTGTTCCTGGTTTCAGTTTCTCTTTCTAACATTTTCCACCAACCGCACTGCAGCCATTACGTTTAACGCTTCGACATTAGAGGCAGTTTTCGTGCCATTATGTCGGATTAAGAGGTGGGGTGGGGCTGTTAGAGTCAATAATTTGTGTGCGTTTCTGTGCATCTGTGTTTATGTGTTTACAGTTTATTGCGACGTAGCCAGGCCTCAAACCAAAGAATGTACCACACACACACACAGACACACACAGACACACACATTCCTCCATGCAATGTGGTCCACTCTCCTGGCAAGTCGACTCCAGCTCGAGGTCTAACGTGACACAAAACTCTCTTTGTTTACTGGATCTTGTCGTGTCGTCTGTCCTCGGTGGCGTCTGACAGAAACAGCCTTTCATCCCCTCCCGTCTTTCTCCGCCCGTCCTCGCCAGGCGACGCCGGCGTTACTCCATTTTTGTCTCGAGTGGAACTTCATGAATCGGGGGGGAACCAAAATTTGTGGGTGCAACAAAGTGGGTGGTGTTGCATTCTTCTTGGTTTGTAATTTATGAGGAGTTTTCCTAAATTGTTTATTCATCTCTTGGGGTTTGAGTGATTTTAGCTGAATTTTGGGGGTTTTGAGAGCTGATTAAAGCTGCTGATAATCAACATTCAATGTCTCTCTTCCCACAAATAAGACAGATTTAGAGTCTTTGCCTTAATTTAATTCTTTTCAGAGAGAAAAATCCCCTTTGAAATACCATTCAAACCACTGTCAGCCACAAATACTGCACTGAAATCCACACTAATTAAATACTATTAACATGAACTGTTTATTATGGCTGGATAGTTTCTCTCTTTCCTCAAATGGGCAATTTTCAGCATCAAAGTACATCCACTGACAGGCTCAGATTGTTATTATACGTGTCTGACACCATTATGGAGAAGATTCCTACAGAGACAAACCTTTTTATTGATGAGTAAGATCCTTTTTGTTTAACCAGAAACATCTCTATATATCAGTACCAGATTCCATTGACAAAAACAGTGATTTTACCTCGCAGAGAACAGGAGTTGCTAATCTGCTGCTGCCTGAAGCGGTTTGTTTGTTTGTGTTATTGTGTGGTAGTTCTGCTTATGTAAAGGATCTGAATACTTCTTCCAACACTGAAAGTCACACAATAACACAAACAAACTAAAAGATTGCTGCAGTGGTAATCCAGCAACTCCTGTGTCCTGCTCGGTAAAATTACTGTTTTTGTCAATGGAGTCTGGTAGTGAGTCCTTATCAGTCGTTTACACCCAAAAACATGAGAAAATAAGGCCCAGGTTAAAAAATACTCTTTGATTCTGAAATGAAAATACAATGATAGAAAATGTTGTAAATAATCGTAAAGAGAGTCACTTTTAATTTCTATAGCTGTAGCATGGGAGGAATCAGAGGTGGACAATGCAACAGTTCTGCAGTTTTTAATAAAATCGCATCCACATGCATCAGTCTCACCTTATTTTTATGTTTCCTGCCCTGTCAAAAACTCAAATCCTTCATAAAAATAGGAAGACAATGCCCCAGGAAATTGATCTGATCAGGTTTGATTGATCTGTTTCTATCATGAAAAACAGCTGAAGTTTAAACAAACCTGACTGAACCACTAAGTGAACATAAATCTTTGATGGAAACACGCAGAGTTTGTTTTAAGGGTGGATAGTAATGGTTGTTAGAGTGAAAATGTAGGGAAAGATGGATGAACTGGGACAGACGGAGGGAAAGAAATGTAAGGAGGACGGCGGAAGCAGGTGGATTAAGGAGGATAAAAAGGTGAATGAGAAGAAAAGACTAAGACAGGAAGTGTCATGAGCAGAAATATGGTGAACAGTGGTGAAAACGGTTTGATTAAAGGGGAGCGGGGGTTGTTTTTGGCTGCAGGCTGATAGATGGATAATAGATAGATGGAGAGATAATAGATCAAAAGATAGAGGAGGTGGAAAAAACACTGCCGTGGAAGAGTTCATGGTTTCAGATTTCTGGATTTCTGCTGCCAGACTGATGCTTTCCTGTCTTTTTGTCTGAGTCCTCGAACGCATCGTGACCTCTGTTTTTCCCTCTGGTGCGGACTGAATTTGAAACTCTGGATCTCAAAATCTAAAACTAACCACTGCAAATATTCATGATTAAATAAGCAAAAATGAAAGTTAATGGTATCCTATGGAGTTTTCTTAATTCAAAAACACAAAGTATTTTAGAAACTGCATTGTTTTTGCTAGCTAGCCATGTTCCTATGTCCTGACTTTTGTTGCTGAATTATTATTCTTTGGTGAATTATTGCCCCTAAGTAACATTTCCACCTGTTTTTATTCATGTTTTTAATATTCATATATTAAAAACGCTATGTGGAGACGCTATAAATTTGAGAGAAAGGTGAAAAATCGTGGTGAAAAAGTCAACAAAGTGTAATGGAAACAGACTTGATGAATAAATAGTGGCATAGAGGAAGCATGTGACCATCTTTTTTGATCATTTAATTACATTTTAATCACGTCATTTTGTCGTGTTTGACGTCTTCTGCAGTTGTTTTAATGGCTGAAGAATTAGCACCACCAGCCGTTTATCTCTATGGCTCCAACTCCTGATATTTGCACAACAGAAGTGGATAAATTTGTATTTTCTTTTGCAGATTTTATGGAAATTTTGTTAAAGTTGTGTGCAAAAGTTTGGGTAAAGTTCACAAACTTCATTAACATTTGAGGAAAGCCTCGTTTTCAGTGTCTATTTGCAGTCGTCATATTTACTTCTGTTTATTTTTTCCTTTTTTTGCTTTACTCAAACTGTGTGGATGTGCTGTGAATACACTGGAGTGACAGTGGCCCAGCTATTTAAACAAACAACACACAACTGTTGTCACATTTTGATTCAGAAATCACTAAATCTTGATTTAACGCACTGTTAAAACCAGAGACAGAACAAACAGCACCGCTCACATTAAAGTGAATTAATGGAGCAGGTTTTCAGAGTCCTGGATCGTCATAAAAGGGTCGTGTCTTAATGGGAGACATGTTTATACACTCGTTAATATAATGATCTCTCTGCAGTAGCAGCTCAGATCTGTCTTCAACTGTTAAATTAAGTGCAATAGAGACCATACTGTTGACAGTTTTGCTGTGCACTCATCATACAACAGTTGAAAAAGTTATTGTCGACTAATTATTATTTTCATCTGAAGGAAAAACCCCTTATTAAACCTTACGGCTGTGACTGACAGCAGGTACATTTTTAGGATTTTGTGGCAAATAATTGTGGGAAATAAATTCATCCAGAGAGGCTAAATTAAGCTCAGTCTCATCCATTTTGGAAACTTTCTCTATCTACGATCACAGCTTCTGCCTAAAGGAACTTTTTGCGATTTTAATCTAATTGTTACTAAAATTTGTCCTCAGCTTTTCCGATGTGATACTTAACAACTCTCATAAAAATACTTGAATGGAAGCCCAGGAATAAAAAAAAAAACCCATGATGGAGGGAAGAGCTGACAAAGCAGCTTTGATCTGACAGAAGTAAAAATGTAACACAATGTACTCTCAGAAACACACAAAACAAAACACATCCAGTCATGAAACCACACCAGAGACGAAGGAGCAGTCAGGGAGAGGCGGATTTGAAGTTGAGAGGGCAAGGTCATTTAGTGCAGATTAAGAAGTTAATATTTCACCCGCATTTAAGTGTGTGTGCGAGAGAGATAAAGGGGATACACACATGCACACACATTAACACAAAGTCCTTTTTTTTTTTTGACATTGATGGATCAACCTCGTCCTACCAGGCCGCTGACCTTTTCACCTTTGCTATTGTCAGCGCAGGTCACCGGATCTAATGGCTTCCATACTCCACCAGAAACACACAGCCAGGGGTGTGTGTGAGTGTGTGTTTTCGAGTGTTAGTGTAGAGGTTAAAGCTTGTTTAAAAGCTGACTTGTCTGACTTTTTATGACAAGACCAGTCACAGAAATAGTTCAGCATTTTAGGGGGTGCATTTAAAGGTGCTATACGTATATTTTTGCTATCGCTACATAGCTAACGTTAGCATTAACAACTGTTTACTTACAAGTCGAAATGACATGTTGCTAGTTTAGCATCAAACTTTATTCATTTACTCACCAAGAGCTACCTTGAGCAGTGGAAAGCAACACCAATGTTAACTCTAGTCTTGCTTCTATTTTTGCTTCTACTTAAATTAGCATGCTAACCAGCTAGCCCTGCGTGAGTCGCTGTAGCATCCAGTCCGCCCTCAGTCCAGATATTATAATCTCCTGTCTTGTAAACGTGACGATGGCTGAGGGTTTGAGTAAGTAAACAGCTGTTAATGCTAATGCTGCTAATGCTAATGCTGTTGATATCAATCTGTGTTTAGCCTCAGAACTGTGTAAAACAGCTAACCTGGCAGTGTCTACTGTGAAAAAACACACCTTCTCACACTTCTAAACTCCACTAATTTACTTGTTATAGTTTGTTTGTTTAATCCATAAGTAAACAGAGTGTGTTTGGACTATTTTATAGTGAACAACAGCTGGATGGAGCAGCTGTATGTGTCTTATGACAATGGAAATGCTGCATAAGAGTCAAGAGTGTGTACAGTATGGCTGCAACTAGAGATTGTTTTCACTGTTGATTAACCTGCTGAGCAAAGAAAAAAGCTCAAGGTGACATCTTAAAACCTTTGCTTCTTTTGCTCAACCAACAATCCAAAGATATTGAATTTACTGTCACATAAGACTGAGAGCTAACAGCAAACCCTCATAAATGATGAGCTGGAACAAGGAAACATGTCGCATTTTTGCTTTAAAAGTAACTGAAACAATGATTTTTCTGTTGATTAATCAACTAGTTGTTGTACCTATAGTGTGAGGCTCTGAACTATACACCCCTGTTGTGATCACTGGAACTTGTTGTGTCAGAAACAAATATACCTGCATGTACCTTAAAAAGAAATCACTTAAAAGATTGTTATCCTGTTTCTGTGCATGTAATATTTTCCCAGATTACGTTTAGCAAATATCACAAGAACAGTTAAACAACCAGAGAACACTGTTTGCTTTGTGTGTGTGTGTGTGTGTGTGTGAGTGTTTTTTAGAGCTTGTCCTCATAAAACCTCTCAAAGTTTTTATTTGTGTACTTGAGTCGTCCCCATATCAACGTCAAAGAGCAACAGTCCATTCCCAAAATAGACTTTTTGCTCCTTGGTGCTTTGGTGTGTTCATATACACAAACCTGTGTGTGTTAAGGTTAAGTGTCAGTGTTTGAGTGTCAGGCTCATGGTGGATTAGTTGGGGGTGGGGGGGGGGGGGTTGTTGTGGTGGATCATGGGAGTTGGAGGCCTGGTGTGTTTTATGATGTATAGATCTAGATGATGGCTGCGGGTTAAAGGTTCGACAGGCTGGCGTTTCTTCAGGGTCGGGGGGTTAGGGCGGTGCTGCTGTGCTCCTGTTGCTGAGGATTCTGGGTAGCGGGGCTTTGATGTGGGCCGACTGCTCAGAGTCTGTAATGAGGGGCTTGTTTTCACAGATTAAGTGAGGATTTTAATGGTATTAACTGGGAGCTTAAGGTGGTAAGAACATCTTTGGGGTTTCTGCACTGGATTTCCCAAAGATCACCTGTCAATCAAACGCTGCGGGCGGCACAGTGACGTCTATTTTCTTTGAATTTTCTGCTAATACAGTTTCTTCTCTTCATCTTTTCATCTTAATACTGGTTATGCTCACTTCTTACTTCATCTTCACTCGCTTTTGTAGTGTTTTCTTGCTGGAAAAGAACTGCTAGAGCCCATTTTAGAGCCATTTTCTCTCTCTGTTTAAAGCCACCACACTCCAATGACAAAAACAGTAATTTCACCAAAACAGGAGATGCTAATCTTCTGCTGCCTTGATTAGTTAGTTTGTTTGTGTTGCAATAGACCAGCAACTCCTGTGTTCTGTTCGGTAAAATGACATTTTTTGTCAGTGGAGTCTGGTATTGATCTACGTAAACAAAAAGGATCTTTCTTGCTGCAATACTTTTATCACTCTCAATCATTTACACCTAAAATCATGGGAAAATAAGGCCCCGGTTAAAAAATCCTGGAGTTATCCTTTAAATTTTATCTGCTGACCTAAAACAAACAGTGATGAAACTGTTATATAAGCTCATAAAATGTACAAGTATGTATGTTTTAGAAGCCAAAGATTATCTGTTTGCTCTTTTTATTTGAGTTTAACTCAAGATGAAAGGCTGTAGCAGTGGGAGATTATCATAGCACTCAAACAAATGATGGATCCAGCATGGTTCTTATTGTCTGTACATTTTATTTCACATATACTGAAGCCATTGTCGTGTCCTCCTGGACTTAAACGCCGCCTGAGTCGGGAACTTTTTTGTCTGTATATGTAAACAAGTATTGCTACAATTTTTTTGGCACGTCTTCAAGCACGAGGAGGAGGAAGAGGAGGGTGAGGGGGGAGAGATTTTTAAAATTATAATTTAAAATGTTTAGTCTCATCCTGGGTGAGCGCGGCTAATAAAAATATACAAGTGAAGGAGACCCACCAGAAAGTGTCCACAGCACATTTTAAATAATTACCGAGATTATTCAGGATCGAAAACAAACATGAGAAACCACTGAGTGTTTAGATATATAGGTTTGTGTATAAGAGGAGGAATGCTTAAACATCAAATAGACACTGGACTTAATTCAGAATTATTAGAGGAGTCAGTTTGGGATCAACGTGATCGGTGGATGAAAAAGAAAAATATGAAGATGTGTGAGTTTCCTGTGTGGAGGAAACATGAAGGAACCTGTCTGTCCGAAGTTGTGGTCGGGTTGGAGCCACAGATCGGAGGAAATGTAAAAACGTGGAAAAGCTAAAACAAAACACACACTGTTAACGAAGGGAGAGAGAGGGGGGAGAGAGAGGGGGAGAGATGACTTATGTTCACAGGCAAGTGAGGGTTTACTCACATGTTGGTGTTCGTCCATGTGACTGAGCTCACAGGATGTTTCTGTGGTTTCCAGTCTGAATTCAGTGATTAATCAGTGATAGATACGTCAATTTTATTGATCCTCTCTTCCTGCTCTCCTCCTCTTGGCTTTCATCTCCTCTGATTCCTTTACTCTTCCTTTCTTTCCTTTCCTCCTCTTCTCTTCTTTTTCTTCGTCCTCTCTTCTCCTTCCCTCCCTCCTTTTTTCCTTTCCTTTTCTTTATTTTCCTCTCCTCTTTTCTCTTTTCTCTTTTCCTTTCCCTCTCCTTTCCTTTGTTTTCCTCCTCTCCTCTTTCCTTCCTCCCTTTTCTCTCTCGTCTCCTTATCTCCTCCTCTCTCGTCTCCTCTCCTCTCCCTCCCTCTCTCCTCTCCTCTCCTCTTCCTCTCCTCTCTTCTCCTCCTCTTCTCTCCTTTTCTCACTCCGGTATTGAATTTACTCCAACTGTGTCAGTGACCCGTGGTCTCTGCTCCTCTGAGGGGCTGCACCGCTGCATCTTCACCCAGAAAAGGCCTCTCTGTCTGGGGCATCATTGTCTCATTTGCTCCCTTTAAAGTTTCCATGGAAAGGCCGTTTAAGGACAACACACCCCACTTGCAACATCAGGGATCAATGGAGCCCGATGCCAGCGGTATACATGCAAACACACTGCTGGTGCTTTTTGGTGCAAGCGTGGGAGCTTTTTTTTTTTTTTTTTTTTCCTTTTTCCCTCTCTGTCCCCCCCCCCCCCCCCCCCTGATAAAGAAGGCCTTGTGTGAGCGTGGGTGTGAGGAAGGGAGGAGAGCCTCACAAGGCTCAGACTGGAGGGCAGAGGTTGATGAAGGGTGTGTGTTTCTCTGTGTGTATGTGGGCTGTTGAATGAGAAAGAGAGCTTATTTGTCATGTGTGCATATGATCGCATTCCTCTTTTTCCAAATCAAGGATGTAGCGACTCTGAGCGTGGATTTACTTTTAAAATTAAAGGTGCCTGCTTTACCTGTGCAACCACACGGGGGATTTAATCTGAGGAAAACACAAAAACAAGACAACTGCACACCAGCAAGGCATCAGGAACATAATGTTAAAGCTACAGATGCACTTGCAGGTTACATTTTCAAAGAAATTTATACTCAACGTTGTCTGAAAACAACCATTTGAACAGTTAATTCAAGAGTTTATATGTTTTACAAGACAAAAAATCAGTGGAACAGGTGTCTGTTTTCAGCAAAGCTCTAGTTTTGTACCTGAATGCAGCACTAGCCGTCTTTAGCCGTCGTTATCTAATGCTAAGGGGTGTTGAAAATAATCGTTTCTACGATACATCGCGATGCGGACTCGGATGCTTCTTCATCGATGCAGCAACACAACATAATCGATTACAGCCTCCCGACGTTGCTCGTTGATTTGGACAATAAAGTTCTAAAGTTAAAATTTACCTCCCGTTAGTGACAGACACGTTAGCCGTTTTCACCCTGATCACTGTTCATGTCCACAGTGAGTAACAGGTGATTTAGGGCTGCAATTAATGATTAGTTTCATCATCAATTAACCTGTAGAGTATTTTCTTGATTAACTGACTATTTATTTGGTATGTAAAGTGTGAGAAAATAGTGAAAAATGCCCTAAAAATGCGATCAAATCACTAGTTTACATAATTCAAGATACTCAGTTGACAAAACAGAGAATATTTGCTTGAAATTGGTTGAAAAATGACTTGCACACTGGCCAGTTAGAGCATTAGACCCAGCTTAATAAAGGAATTTAGAAATAATGGGTATCAGGGGATTAGATGAGTTAAGTCGACCTCAGATTGTGCAACAGTTGTTACCAAGATGTTTCTGCTTTTGTATCAGACAACTCAGTCTTGTATGATGTGATCGAAAGCTCCTGAATAAGACTAAATGGATCTTATGATTAAAGTCTTAAAGATCTTGAGTAGATGTAGTACTTTTTGCATTCACAGTCCTTGACTTCATTCTGGAGAGTAGGTCAAACACTGAGTGACTCACTCTTGTGGCTGTAACCAGCAGTGGAAATTAAGGTGCATTCAAACACTGTCCAAACAGGAAATGTGGGAGAAACTAGGCTGCAAAAAAAAAAAAAAGAACTGGCAGAATCAACCTCCAACCTCCTCCGCCATATTTCCATGTCGCAAAAACCACTGTTTCCAAATTTATTTCTTGGTTCTTGGCTTGCTGAATGGTTGGCGGTGCAGACAATAGCAGGAGAGTGAAGCAGCAGGGGGTCCATCCTCCTCCCTCCCTGCACCGAGGGTCTTTGTCCTGGGGGGCCAAACAAAGCAATGAAGGGGGGGGGGGGTTCTTGAAGCATGTGTTGACCTGTCAGGTTGATAGCTCCATTTAAGAAACACACAGTCTCTCAAACAGTGAAGTTTATGCTCTAGCCACTGAGCCTCGTCTGCCATTGCTGTGGAGTAGAAGTCAAACCACTTGTTGAGTCTGAAGAAAAATGTTTTCAATTGTCATTCTACCACTTTCCCCGAAACGAGAAACAGAAAAGGAAATGACTGCAGCTGATTGGTTTCTTCTTTTTTTTAATTTTTAAACGAATAAAGAAAAACAAAAAGTTTGATGCTAGCAGGTGCTAATGTTAGCCAGCTAACCGAGCTAACGTTAGCATTCCTGATGTAAGCTGTAGGTTTTATAGGGTGATTCTTGACATTGTCATTTTCTGTGCTGCCCAGCTAAGGTGAATAAAGCTGGCCTTAGCAAGCTATCTTTGCCCAGCTAAGATGAAAATAGACATTCATATTTAGCTATTTTTTGGGTGCTAATGTTAGCTAGGTTAGCTGGCTAACGTTAGCACCTGCTGGCGTCAAACTTTATTTTCCTCTTCTCTTTCTCGTCACAAGGAAAGCGGTAGAATGGCAACTGAATAGGTTGAAATCAAAGATGCAGCTTGCAGTTGTAGTTAATGTCTCACATTTATATTTATTTAATATATACGGGCTTTTACTTTTAAGTTTTTATCAAAGAACATGATATTTTCTGAAGCTGTTGTTTGTCTTTTGTGCTGAAGATTCAGCTGGGAGAGTTTTATATCCCTCTGAGCCAAGGACTTTTATTTCTGGCACCAGTAGCAGCTGAAATATTTTCTCCCACTTTGCAACTTTTTATATCAGGATTTTGCAAACAGTCAGATGTGTAGAGATCTTTGTATTAGTTTCGTTTTTAGTCAGACTTTACTTTCGAATACAAGGACTCATGATGCAGCACGAGTTAAAAACTGAACTGAAACCTGGCTGAATGTACACATGGACAAACAAGTGTCGTTCTCCAGGAGAAATCTATCAAATCTACTGTTTCCAAGTACGGAAAATAGGTTTTTGTTTACATGTTTAGTACTGTGACTGTACTGATTGTGTATCTCTACTCTTGAGGATGTTTTAAAACACTACAAGTGGCTATAGTAATAAATCCTGCTGGATAAAGTTATTTTAATGAGTCAGTTTACAAAAAAAACTCTCACTGGTTTATAATCTCTTTAAAAAGTATTCAAACAAGAAGCAACGTGGCACAAAATTAACATTTAACTGAGCGATTTTATAAACAAAACCAAAGCTTTCCCTCCTGAGATTGGACGAGACTGGAATGATGTTTATTTATCATGACAGCTGCAAAAAAAAAAAAAAACACACATGAAGCAAGTGAAGAGCTTTTCTAAACTTTCACACCCTGGAGGTGACGGAGAATCTCTAAACAGTTTACAGCACTTTTAGAACGATTGTTTTGCCTCTTGTTTGTGACATTCAAATGAATGAATAAGTACTTTTTAAAGACACACACTACATACGTGTGTGTTTTTGTGTGCGTCACTTGTGTCGACTAAATCCTCCTGTAACCTCATTTGATTCAAACATATGACACACTGATTCTGATCTTTGGGTGTAAATGTCTTTGTGTAAACAAATGAGAAGCTGTTTTCCCCTCCCCATTATTTCTTGCCAGCCCTTGTGCGTTATTGTGCGTCGTACAAACGCACAAGCGCTGGCAAGAAGCCAGAGTTTTTGTGCATCTTTTCGTGTATGTGTGTGTGTGTTTACATGTGTGCACACACACACATACACGTTGTTGTGCTCACAGACTTTCTCAAAGCTGCGTTATCCAGAGAACTACTCATTTTCTCTGTCTGGATCTTTCAGTAATGTGAGGTTTTAGATGCACATGTTTAGGCACCGCCTTGCACTGGTAGCTACACACGCACACACACACGCATGCACACACATGGACAAACACAGATGTGTACTGTAAAGCAGCTTGAGAAACTCCTGCTGTTTAATATTGAAGTGCAGATGTTTGTTTTGTTAATCATCTCTGTCAGCACTGCACAAACACAAACACACACACACACACACACACACACACACACTCTGCTGCAGGGTCATTTTGTCCCCCCACGTTAATGATCTTCAGACTGGAGCTGACGATCGTTTCAGTTTTTGATAAAGACGCTGTTGTTCGAGCTGTATTGTGTGCAGTGTGTGTGTGTGTGTGTGTGTGTGTGTGTGTGTGTTAGTCAGGTGATGGCTGAGTGATGACAACCTGTGACCAGCATGGGGATTCCCGTTTTTTTTTTCCAGGGGCACAATAACGGGCACCATGCCATGCAGAACACACACACACACTCTTGAAACCATGAAGTCACCCCTTGAATCTAAAAATAAAAGGGTGTGTCTGACTGATGTGTGTGTGTGTTTCGGCACACAGAGAGGGTATTCTTCTCCGTCTGCCCTGCGCCTTGGGGTGACCTCACCCTGTCTGGACATCCCACAGCAGCATGGCACTCACACACACACACACACACACACACACACTCTGCACAGGCATGTAGGTCAGACTGAAGCTGAAACCGAGCTGAGAACTGGTTCATGTTTCTCAACACTGAGTCCAATTTGTTAAAAGTCTTCACACACTTAACACAGCAGTAACTACAATCGAGGGTCGAGCACGTGTCTGGCAGTTTAGTCTTTTGGCAAATTATTTATAAGTGTTTGACGTTTGAATGAGAGCACGTGTTGCAGAGTTTGTTAAAAAGACTTTCTGTAGTTTATTATGATCTCTGTAATACAGTGAGTAAATATATGAGCACATGAGGTGTGTTATTTTCTGGAGTATTTAAAAAAAAAACATCGAATGTGACTTCTACAGCTTTTAATTTTATTTAAATTGACTAATTAAATTACTAATCATTCCAGCTCTAATTTGATTCGGCATTGGACGAGATGAAAACTCCATGTCGCGATTATCCTGGCCAAAAATAATTGCAACAATATTATTGCGATGATCATGAAAATATGCTTTAAACTGTAGTAAACTCAGGAAACAAACAGACAGATCTGATAATTAACACTGTAAAAAAACACTGAATAAAGAAGTGTCACATTTAAAATGTCAGTGTTTTTCTGACACTCTACAGCGGACACAGGACGTCAGTAAAGGGGGCTGATGGCTGCTGTCTGAGCTGCTGCTAACATTAGCATAGCTTGTTTTTATTGTGGGATTCCCTGATTATTCATCGATCAGAAGGTTTTTACTGGAAAGAAACGAAACAAGTAATTAAAATCTGTTAAAAAAACAGACAACAATAACCAAAAACAAACTAACAAACAGCTTGTTTCTTTGATTACTGAAGATCCAGACGTCCGGTGACAAAAATCCTTCATCCGGTTTAAGATTATAGTATAAATATTATTTTAAAAAGTGACCTGACTTGTAACAGTGAGAAAGCAGTAAGGGTGCTGCAATATAAAGTATTAATATTGAGGGATATCAGTCACTCAGCTGTTTAATGACCATGTAATATCATCCTCTGATTTCCGTCTCTGTCTGGAAAGATATGATGTCAACCAGACCGGCAGCGACTGCCAGCACCCAAACCTTCCTGTGTCAAGAAACGAGCTTTGGTTAATGACTTCATCAGTCACACACACACACACACACAGCAGTGTGCCCTGCCCATAATAAACCCCCTCGCTACCACTCTTTAATTATGTCCCACATACCTGCTCACTGGGTTGAGTGTATAAAACCCACAGGTGTGTGAGTGTGTTGTAGATTACAGGACTGCTCTCCTGAGGTCGTCTCCTCCCTTCTCACTCACACCAGTGTTTTGTTTTAGCACCTTGATTTAGCTTTAATCAAATTTTAGTCACTTGATTTTTTTTGTTAGTTTTATTCAGCTTTTAGTCAACAGAAACCAAAAAAAACTTGTGACATTTTAATCAAATTTATGTCATATATTTTAAATTTTTGAATCTTTTAAACAGCTGTCGCCATCTTTGTTTTGGTTAAGTGTGTTTCCATCATTCTGGGTGGTGTTTTCATGCACCGATGCTTTTAATTAAAGAGCTGTGTGAAATGCATAAAAGTGATGAATACGTCATGTGTTTGTCTTCCTCGGCGGCCATCTTGTCTCTCCTCATCTTCATCACTTCACTTCCTCTTTTATATCCGTCTATTTTTCTTTCGCCTCTCCTCCCTCCACACTGTCTCTTTTATTTTTTACCTCCACCCTTCATCCACACGTGCTCTCCTCCCATCCTTCCTCCCTCCTCATTCTTTCCCTCTGCTTTTCCTCACCTGCCCATCCTGCCTCCCTTCCTTCTGTTAAAGCGGGAAAATGACGGATTACTTCGCGAGCTTAACGGTACATTAATAGTTTTAACAGAGCCAAGGACTGAACTGAACTGTTACCCCAGCACTGTTTATTTCAGCAGAGTCCAACATTTATTACATTGCAGGATAATGAGAGGTCATATTATCGCTGTGTATTTGAGTTTCTTAACCATGCATGTTGTGTTTTGGGAACACTGTGTGTAATCTCTGTGATTTAGGAATGTGTGTGGAAATACCTTAATTTTCACAGCGCATGAAACAATAGCAACCAAAACAGAGGTGTGTGAGGCCCACACTCTGCCAAACATCTTTCAAACCCACATAACCTTATTTTAACTTCTAGTGCAGATCCCAAAGTTTCCAAATCCCAAATATGTCAGGCTGAATTTGGTGGAAATATTCGTAAAATGAGTCTCGTAACAACTGTGGGGGACAGTCAGGACACTTTGAGAGGTTACAATATAGAAAATAAAATATGCTGTGCTCACTTTATTTACCTGTTGCTCCCTGACTTTTCTTTACATGATGACTTTGTACCTCTGTTGGTACTCCTCTGGGACTGATTTGTGCGAATGCAAATTAAAAAACTGATCAAATAAGAAGAAAAAATAAGGATTAAATGGGCCTTAATCTTGACCAGGCTCAGACCAGTCTTGAACTCGATCCCACTCCACCTAAAGTGGTTTATAAAAACATCAACAAAACCCAAAATATGACGCTGTTTGGCTTCCACAAACATTATCAAAAACAAAAATGTTGTGATAAAGCTGCCCAGTTCAAAAGTGGTCGCCTGCTTCGGGGGGTTTTCCGTGTTTGGAGTGGCATTACAGCAGGATCGGATTTTAAAGTATCAACCTTTGAAGTCTGAATTCGTGACAGCATCAGGCCCTGGGAGGACATGGGCCGAGAGCATGAGTTAATATATGAAAGATCTGGATTTATGTTTGAGTTGGCTCACGAGACTGAGCTCCCTGGTGCGCGTCTGTAAAATACTTAAACCGTAAAATAAGACCTGTGTTTCCATGACATGCATTCCTTTGATTTTTTTTTTCTGCAGCAGTGAGAGAATGGATGAATGAATGATGGAAAGAGGGAGGGATGAATCTGCTCTCCATTTTCACACATATCAGTCATCCATAAAATAAACGCTTATATGTACTTTTTCCTCACACCAAACTCTATTTAAAAAATACACAATTTAGTCTAAGGTACTGTAATCAAAGGTTTACGTTCCTAACCTTTTCAGTGACCCAATTTTGGCAGATGCAAGTAAACTGGATTAGAAAAACCTGCATCAAACCTTTGCCAGTTTTTAAGATATCAGTTTTATTTTGCTGTAGCATGGAAATTAGTTGCTGCTTTCAATTTTGGTTTAGTTAAATTAATTTCAAAATACTTCAGGGGCAACCAGAGACAAGCTGGTATGCAAAGATTTAAAAAAATCTAAAATACAAAATATGAGATAAAGATTTAAAACACATTTAAAAAACATTTGACATTGCCTCATTACAGTGTAGTAAGTTGAATATTTCACGTATTACGGCTGGGTACAATTTTTGATGCTGGTATGAAAATGATACTTAAAACAATACTTTTTTCAGTGTTTCACTTTGAGGACACCAGTTTTTCTACCTCAGCCATATTTTATATATTTTTATTTTTGTTTTTAGTCAGAGTTTCTGCTCTGCCTTTCTTTTTTTAACCGTAAAAATGTGGATGGAAATGCACTTTATGTACTAATCACAATGTACTGTAAACAACACAAAATCAGTACCATGCATTCACTTTAAGGCCATGAAAAGTTTTATATCCGCTGCTCCGGACTCTGTGCTAACATGCGTCTTGGGTGATCCAATCACAAGTAAAGGTGCACTGAGGATGCGTTTGAGATGTGATTGCTCAGACCATATTCTCAGGTGGTCTGGACCACATATGGCCACTAGAGGCTGACATTTTTCGTGACTCCAGTGGGTTTCCCGCAGGATGGGAATCAATTTCCCAACTCGTTACATGATAGAGCGAGCAGGGAAGCAAGATCTGATCACAAGTGGTCACTGGAGACACATTTGGAGACGCAGTCTAACACCAGGTGTGTCCACTACCAGGAAGTGGTTCGTTATCTGTACAGACAAAGAAGAAATGGGCTGATAGCTGCGTGAAACTAAATAATTCCTGCACTCTATATGTTCTTTAGTGTTTTTTATGTCTATGAAGTGACGTGTTGCTAAATCACATCCACCACTAATTTTTGTGCCGTCATTGTTGGCCCACGTTTTTTCCCGTTGGTGGTCCAGTCAGTAATCGGTCAGTCCAGGCCATTCCTGTGTGTGTGTGTGTGTGTTCCTGTCTTTCTCTTTTTCTCTCTTTCTTCCATCCCGTCTTTTCTCACGTTTCGGCCGATGTGATTTATGGTCGAACTCAAAACACTCGTCGACGTTTCGCCCTCCGTCTCTGAAACATCCCAGAAATGCGTTTAAACAACACAGGCTTCACCACCGTGCGACCCGCAGTCAGCGCTGTGGCAAACACACACAGAGTCTATTACACAGGAATGTGATGGGTTTCTGTGGGATGTTTGGTCCGGGCTGTTTTGGAGATGCTCTTTAGGGCGCCGTTGCCATGGGGACGGAGACAGTTTAAGAAAAATGTCTCCAAAAATGGGTTTTAAAGGAGTCGTCTTGGCAGCGAGGGACGTATCCTTGAGTGACTTTTTTTTTTTATCCTTACGATTATTTCTTCTCTTCCTTTTCTTAATCTGAATGTGCTTCTGTTCGCCTTCCAACTTTTTTTCTTTTCTCTTTCATCTCCGACCAATTCACGTCTTTGTCTCTCTGCAGATCGAGGACGGAGGGAAGGCGGCCCAGTGCAAGAAGCTGAAAGTTGGCGACGAGCTCATCAACATCAACGGGTCTGCCCTCTACGGCAGCAGGCAGGAGGCCCTCATCCTCATCAAGGGATCGTACCGGATACTGAAGCTCACAGTCAGGAGGTAAAAAAAAAAAAACACTCGACGACAATGTGAAATATCTCACGCACATGAATAGTTTCATGACTTCAAAGTGAATATTCAAGCATTTGTCTTCCAAGAACGGACGTGTGTTTGTTCTCCTTCTCCTCCTTGGCCAACACTTAATGCCGTCTTGACGTTGACTCACCGAAATGGGAAGGGAAGGTGAGGGAAGCATCTGTTAGGAATCTGCTACCCAACACACACACGAGAGCAGCGTTCTCAGATTTAAAAAAAAGGATTCATAGGACGTGACCTTTGACCCTCAGGGTGTCAGAAGGGAAGCTGATAATCTCTAATGAGACATCTGTTCGTGTGTGTTTGTAATCGTTTAGAAAAGAATCTCAAAGGAAACAGGTGAATGGGACGATAAATGAAAGTTTCCAGTTTCCTGTGCAGAATTTCCATCATTATTAAAGGAAAATTCCACTGTTTTGCAACTACTCTGACAAAAAAACATCACTATAAACAAATAAAGTATAAAGCAACAAGTAAACTAAAAGAGTGTGTCCAAAATCAGGATTGTAGCTTCTTACAGAACTGTGTAAATTAGGAAATCTGAAATGTTTTTGATTATTTGTAAGATACAGGATCGTAAATCACAAAATCTTGAACAACGTCCTGAGATTCTGACTTAGAGACTTTGAAAATTGAGAAACTTCTGACACATTAGAGTCAGCTTGATTTTAAAGAACTGTATAAACACTGAGGACACAGCACAGACCTCTCCAGTCATGTCTGGAAATCTGCAATCTGCTGAATCTTTGCATATTTTTTCATTGTATTCATCACATTACAGTAACACACCCCCAGCTCCAGCTGTAAGCGGCACTTGTCAGCAACTTGTTTTGAGTACATCTTAATGTACAAAGACTTTAAATACTATAACAACCCACCTTTATGTTGCCACTTAGTGGAAATAAATGCAAATGCAACAAATTTCCTCACAGATTATGTTTTAATAATGTTTTACCTTCTAGATATAGAGAAAACTTTTCACTTTATCGCATTGTTGTTTTTCTCAACTTTTCTCTCACCTTGACGTTGATACTTTCCATCCCACTCAACTGGACTCACACTTTAAACCAGTGTGGGAGATTTTACTGGTGTTACAACCATCACTTTGTCCTCTCGGACGGGCTCAGACAGCTGTTTGGCAGCAGCGCATCTCGTTCTGGCTTTGAAACCAGATCAGCCGTTCCAGCAGTCATTTACTGGGTTTTTCTGCTCCTGTTTTCCTGCGGCGGGCGAGAGCCCCTGTCTAATGGCGTTAGACACACATACAGAGCAGCATTTACACACATGTACAGTATGAATGCACACACACGCACAGACTCAAACAGACAAACATAGATTGTTTTAGGAATGCTGCTGGTTATGAGAATCCCGCCCAGTTAAATCCACTCTGTGTGTGTCAGTGTCTGGTATGCACTGAGTGTCTGACTCTTAGGGGTTTTCCCAACACTTTGTGTGTTTGTGTAAAGACATTTGTGCATTATTAATACATTAGCACATGATGCACAGATGTTTCAGTAACACATTTCCCTGTAGTTTGTCATCATTTTGAACGTTTTTCAAAAAGTAGCGTCTCCTTTCTTTAGAGAGAGTTGTTCTTGTGTGTCTAAAATCAGCCATGTCAGCGTTTCAGGAATGATAAAAAGGTAAGGGCTGCAACTAACCTTCATGTTCATTGTTCATGTTAATTATTCTTCAAATTGTTTTCTAGATCAATCAACTTAGAGCTCTATTAAATTAAAAAAATATATGCACACAGAGTCCATGTTGACTTATTTAGATTGCTAAACCCAAAGCTATTTGTTTTAAAAACCAGCTAATACTTTAATTTTAGAAGCTGGAACCAGTTATTTTCTGCCTACATATTAAATTCCTGCTCAATTATTCAACTTATCATGCCAGCTTTAAAATGTTTTAAATCTTTTCAGCCTGATAACATCACATTTTTGACTTTTCCTGACAGGGAAAAGCTTAAGGGGTCAGGAAAGTTTCTCAGCATTTATATAAGTCATGGGATCCTTCAACTAAACCATTAAACCGTAAATAAAACACCTGCCAGAATAAGAGCTTGTGAAAATGCCACTCTCAGTCATAACTACCTTTAATTTGTGTAGGTTTCTGTGAATGAACCTGAGTGTTTTTAAGTGGTTTACTCTCTCTAAGCCAACACAGAGCTGTTATTTGTATTTTGGCAGGAGCAGTCTGAACACGGCCACCCACTCTTGAATTAAACTCACCTTGATTGACAGGTTTCTGACACTAATCACTAATCCCAGCTTCAGTATTGGGCGGGACTCTGTTGCACTTTGAGCCCGACTCTGTGCCAGTAACATCACAGCGTTCGCCAGCCTTGTTTCAGTCATTACTTATAGGAACAAGGAACCCTCTGGAAGGAGCTGTAGCTTTCTACTGCCAGACAACACACACTCACACAGATGATGACATGCTCACATTTGCACACTTGGCTCTACTTGTGTAGTTTTAACAGTGGAAAAGGGCCCTTAGTTAAAAGCCAACCCTCGTTACCACCTCGTTTAATAACACAAGGGGACTGTTGGTACGGAGATGGCATGTGAATGGATGGACGTCTCAGTTTCTATTTCTGACTCAGAAGGTCATTATTGGGAATGTAAAAAGAAAAATGTGTGTGATAAAAGTTTTAGCTGCACAAACATTTCTTGAAGGCAGAATTAACCTTTTTGGCTCAAACCTCAGCGTGTACGGAGCAGGTTAGCAAATCAAAAAAGAAAACAAACAGGCACCATCTTTGATGGTCAGCAGGCAGATTTGACTCGATGGTAGGTTTTCAGTTATTGTTTAAAAGATTCTTAACATTACATTGCTGAGTGAAAACATTATAAGTCTATACTGTGTGGGATTACCCAGAGGGATGTCCTTTAAAGGTGCTATATGTACGTTTTTGCTATCGCTACGTTAGCAAGAACAGCTGTGTACTTACCAGTCTAGAGGAAACATAGCGAGTTCAGCATCAAACTTCATTCCTTTACATGCCACGAGATGTTTCCAGCTGTGGAAGGCAACAGAAATGTTTTGCTTCTATTTCTATCACTTCTTTTCTTCTACTGAAGTTAGCATGCTAACCAGCTAGCCCCAACATAGTGCCCCGTAATACCACTTTGCGATAGTGAGGCACTGTAGCGTCCAGTCTCAACATAAGAGGATGAAGAGGTAGCGCTGCCCAGATGACGTATTCTAACCTCTTGTCTTGTAAACAGAAGATGATGGCTAACATTGGCTACGTAGTGGTAGGAAAAACTTCTCCTTCTCCTCATAATATAAATAAACAAATAAAAAAGTGACTGTAAGAAAAAAAGAAAGACTTGTGGCTGTTGCCAGCAGGTGGTGCAAGTGAACAAATTGCAGCAGCTCTTACTTCCTTTGCCTGTAGGGGGCGACATCAATCTGTCTACAACTATGTTGAGTGTCAGAGTTAGTTAGTGTTAGCATTAGCTCCTAAAAACCACTGTGAGAAGAGAAACTTTTCAGTCTTCACAGCAATTTAACACCCTTCCCTTTCAGTTTTTGTCTTTTCTGAGCTTTAGTTTAAAGACACCTAAAGAGAAAAATTGCATTTCTTTCTTTCTCTAACAATTCAAGTTTATCTCACCCGATTATATTGTGTAATAAACTTTATATATCTGCATATTAACATACAACAAAAACTCCAGTCTGTTTACACACTTCTCCTTTTCCTTGGTCCTCTCCTTCTTCACCACGACTCCCTGGTCTTCCAAGATGGCATCTTTCCAAACATTTCTGCCAAACTTTAGCGACTCCACCTTGTATGTTTTTATATGTACATGCTTGTGTGTGTGTGTACATGTATTTTAGAGAGTGTGAGAAATTTCCCTGTGTGCTTTTTCTGTTATTCCAAGCTCAATTAAAACCCACTTAACCTAAACTGAGATGGAGAGTAGCTACATGGATTTCTTATACCCTATACGCTTGTTTTGTAACGTCAGGAAATGACTCCCTGTACAGTATTTTACTGTAGGAGCATTGGAGAATAAAAGGCTTTTTACTGAAGGAGCAGGCAAGGAAAAATGTACATATTGGATTTAATTATATGATGTAAATGCAGAGGGAGGAAACGAGGAGTTGGCGAGGAGAGACGATGATTTGTTCGACTTGAATAAGGAGGTGGAAAATGGTGTTTTTGTGCAGCTTTTTTGCTAAACTCCGGCTGGGGAAACTTTGATAGGAAACCTTGTAATGGATTTATAAAAGGGTGTATTGTATTTAAAAGGTTTCCATCACATTAATTTTTTTTTACTCAGAGAATAGTGTCATTCATTTGTTCGTCTTGTCCACACATTTTGACTAACTCTGCTTTTTGTTCTGTTTATCTTAAGTTTATCAGTAATTGTTTTAGCCTTTCACTCCGTCCTTTGCATCATTGTTCATTCTTTAAGTGAAATATATTCAATTCAGACTTGCTGCATTGAAAGAGGAGTAGGCCAGGAGGAAGGCCTGCAGGCTAAATTTGGCAAACCACAGGAATTTACTGGCCTGCCCGGCTGTTTCGTGGAGGCACAAGACAGCAGAGTGTTTGGGTCCATTTTAGTTTTTATTTCAGTGGTGATGCTTTATAGGCGTTTTAACAAGCCAACTGATGGGGAGAAGGACCCACACTGCTGTTAGTTAGTGTTGTATTTTTCTCTTAATTAAGATGTCCTCTATCATAAAGAATGCACTGAACTGTAACAAAAAAAAAAAAGCAAACTAGGTGATTGACTTTATATGATTTTTAGGGCTGTGATTACTATTTCAATTATCAAATCATCTGTCATGTATTTTCTTGACTGATTGATTGTTTAGTCTGTGATAGGTGATGAAAAGTTGAAAACTGCTCATATAGTTTCACATAATCCAAGATAAAGTCCTCAAAACAGTCCAAGTGTTTGTTACTTTTGCTTGATTAATGCTTTAAAAATGACAAAACAATTATCAGTATATTTGTTGTCGATTCATTTTCTAATAATGTTTAATTGTTTTACGACTAATGGCTCCATGTTGAAATGGGTGTCTGCTGAGGAATTACATGTGATATGGTCTAAAGCTCCCGAATTACTGGTTACTAAGTGGACAACTGCTGTTTCCAAGGTAAATAATGAACTATAAATCTCAACCACATTTTTTATGGCAGGTTAAAACCACACACACTGTAAACTCCCTGAGCACTTTATCATGTACACCTGCAGTACAACAGCTCAGCCATAAATTCAACCTTTAGAGAGAGAATAATGTTCAGTTTTGTGTGTTCATTATTGAGGCCTGTAAGTTTGCAGCTGAACTGGACTTGATTATATCAGGAGGTGTTCCTAATATTTTGCCCACCACATTTACAAACATGAGAACATTTAAAAATAATTCAGTCCAGTTCAACACCACCTACAACTACCACTTAAATAATAAACATAAAGCTAGATTAACATCTCCTGGAACATTTTAACAAAAACTGAACAATATTTTATGACTATACAAACAAATGGAGCACGAAACTTTAATATAAAACACACAGTCAATTATGTGTGAAAGCTGTTTGAAAGTGCGTGAAAATAATTTAGGACAAGCCACTCAAACGTTGTACGATACATGTTCCTAACTGTAGACTGTTGCTACTGCATGTGTAGAACACTAGTATTAGCATTATTTCACCATAATATCTTAAGTTTTGATGTCCTGTTTCCACAACTGACTCTACAGTTTACTTTGGACACAAGACTCTTCTCTCCTCTGCAGCTTCTTCCCTCATGAAATAGGTGTATTTCGTATTAAAATCTCTCCCTAACACAGCTTTATCAACATAATACCTTGCTTTATTGTTGTATCTTCTATAGATGTTGAATGGGGAACTCATTCACACATTTCTTTTCCCACAACCTTGACACAAAAGAGCGTTTTTTAGCTTCTCTAACCTCGTTTTCTCTTTCATGTTTGCTGCCCATGTGACCTCTCGCCTCCTCGCTCAGATTTTGTCACTGCCAGTTAAACAGCAAGAGTATTTCTGTCTCTTTACATCGTTTTTTTGGGGGGGGGTTATCGTTGACTGATGATTTTTTCCAATATATTTCTGGAAGGGAAAGAATGCGTGGGGATGTTTTGTCGGCTCGACCTGGAAATGTTCCTTCTATACAACTTCCTGTTTTCACAGACCTTTTGTTAGATCTGACTGTACTCTGTGTCAGTTTTTCTCAGCAGGACAGCCACGGACGAGGCCGGAGGACATTCTTAAACTTTTGCATCATTTCCTGTTCTTCCCAAAGTTTCCCCTCCCTACTTCCTGTCCAGCTTGGACTTAATGCGTTGGCAAAAAAATTGTGTTGTGTGCGTGAAAAGAAGCGTTTTTAATGGGGAGGCGAACAAAGACCAAATGCATTTATTTACAGCCGCTGACGGAATAGGAAACTGCTCTTCAGATGCAGGTGTTCATGTTTATATTGTGTGCACAGTCCATTTGTAGTAACAGCCTTAACTGGCAGAGAGAGAGATATTATTATGTTTTATATGTGTCTATTTAATTTGACACATCATACGTTGGCAGTGGAAAAACTTCAATACCCAGAAGCCCTGTAAGGTGGCGTCAGTAAACTACACATACTGTAGCATGGCCATGTTTATTTTACTTGTCTGGTGCCACACTGAAAGAAGGTGAACAGACAAAAAGAGCCCAGATATCTCCAGTTAATTGTCTCAATTATTGAGGATGATATTCTTTTTTTCATTTAACTCTTTCCCACCAAATTAACTCTGGTTTTTCACCCGGTTCTGTTCAGGATTCTTGGAAACCTTGATCCTATTTAGCAAACCAGCCTTTATTCCCACCAGTATATAGAACGTAGCATAATGCAGATTCCATATAGAGATGTAAGGTAATATTAATGAGAATAATATTACTGCTGAGGCTCTGAACCAATTTAATTTTTGGTCAAAATGCTCCAAACAGTTCAGAATTAGTTGCACGAATTGGAACCAACCAGTTCCATGTTGGTGGAAAAGGTGTATTTTCACGATTCAGGGGACTGTTTGACCCAATTAGTAGAGTAAAATCACTTCCTTTTGCTTTAATTTTGACATATTTAACTACTTAAAACAAACTTCATGAGCCACAGAGCTGTGTTGGACTCAAAAATGTATCTGCAATTTGTTTTTGAAAATCATTTGTGAAACATCTACAAGCAGCAGTAGGAATAGGGGAAGAAATATAATCAGGGATGAGGTTTTTATCTTTAATGTGGCAGCACCAGCTGGGTTCAGCTGCTGGGTTTGGGTCTCAGTTTTAGAGCCCCATCAGAACTCTCTGTCTGTCAGTTCAGTTTTATTTTTCTGCATTTGTGTGGCCTGTTATGAATTCGCCTACCATGACCTCAGCTCACCATCTACCCACTGAAAAACTGCAGCTGTTTGTTTTATTTTTCTGATAGAAATCGCTTCTTGTCACTTTCTACAAACAGAGAAAATCTCACTTTGGATTGAAATCTCCCTCAAATTCAGTAGCAAATCAAAACAAACCATCAGATTGCAGGGCAGCGAAGCAGGAAATATCCCATAGACTCCGTCATGTTCAGTTATGTGGCAGCACGGTGCACGGAGGAGTGAACGTAAGGAAATTAAAATGATAATTACAGGAGAGGCTGATACCATGTCTGATGTTTTGACAGGGTAAACAGGACAAAGCTCTTTCATCGCAGCTCACTCTTTCATCTCTGTAACACATTAACTAAACATTTATTGTTCGCCGAAGGCTGGATGGGCAGGAGGAAGTGGAGATGAAAGAATGGGAACAGGGAAAGTGGGTGAAGGAGAAAAGAGTTGGGGTTTGTGGTGGTTTTATTTTTAGGTATTTAGGTGAAATAACATTTTGACATGTTTTGATACGTTCTCTGACTCAGACTTAAACAATGAGCCCCTTCTCTGATTCAGATTTAATAACCCGTGTAAACACTGTACGGAGTACAAACAGCATGTACATTGAAAATCTATGACATGTGACAGGAGTGAGCTGGTGTCACGGTCCAGTTTCAGGCAGGAAACAGGTCCTGCATTTGTTATGTTATTTTATACCTGGAGTACTTGGTTTAAAGGTGCTATATGTAAGTTTCTGCTATCGCTACATAGCTAACGTTAGCACTAACAGCTGTTCATCATCAATCTTGATTCCTTTACTCACCAAAAGATGTCTCCAGCTGTGGGAAGCAACGCCAGTGTTTTGCTTCTACCTCTATCGCTTCTTCTACTTAAATTAGCATGCTAACCAGCTAGCCCTGTCCTATCTCATAATATCACTTTGCAATAGTGAGTCACTGTAGCGTCCAATCTTCCCTCAGTCCAATATGAGAGGATGAAGAAGTAGCGCTGCCCAGAGGACGTGTTCTAACCTCTTGTCTTGTAAATGCAACAATAACTGAAGCCCTTGGTAAATAAACAGCTGTTAATGCTAACGTTGGCTATGTAGCGATAGCAAAAATGTACATATAGCACCTTTAAAACATTTTCTCTAGTTACACGGTTGATGAGACAAGATCTGTTTGATTCAGCAACAGGTGATTG
Organism: Lates japonicus; assembly: GCA_033238685.1. Lineage (NCBI taxonomy): Eukaryota > Metazoa > Chordata > Actinopteri > Centropomidae > Lates > Lates japonicus. The sequence continues at coordinate 8,817 of BRZM01001712.1, read as the reverse complement.
ATTAAATACACTGTAGGCTCAACTTTGCAGCACAGCTTAATCAATCAACAGAAAATTAATTAGCAAGTTGTTGTTGTGGTCTGTTTGTAGCTTCTCAAATATGAAGATCTTTGGGTTTTCAACTGTTGCTCAAACGAAACTAAACTTTTAAAAGCATCACCTTTTTTCAGTTAATCTATTATGCAAAAAATAATCAGCAGATAGATTTTTTCATATTAAAAGTAACTGTTTGTTGCTGCTCTGCTTCGCTGTAAATCAGTGAGAGTAGCATATCACAAAGTTTCAGAAAAGTTGAGACAAACAGTCCAATAAGTCGTATTTAGATGCTGATGTGTGAGAAAACAAACAAACCAGTTTCCTGGGGGAACACCTACTGTTACATATCTGGTCCAGCTCATTTGATTCCATGTCTGGATGTTTTCTAGATTTAAATACTCATCTTCCTCTCACATATTCTCCTCCTCCTCGTCTGTCTAATCTGTCTCTGGTTCAGTCCACGGTGGTGACCGGTGAGTGTCGGCTGCTTCAGCAGGGCCGCTCTATTTCACAGTTTGTTTGTTCTCGCTCATTTGAAACATTTGTTTTCATCTCTTTCCTGGAAGAGTTCGGCCTCCGACAGTCTAGCTCTTCTCCGTCTACATGCTGACTTGCCCTTTTTTGTTTTTTTTGTTTTTTTTCTTGTTAGTAGATGCTTGTTTCAGACTGTCAGAAGGAGGTCTGTGGGCTCGGGCACGCACAGCATACACACATTCATCTGGTTGTTTTTACTGCAGACAGATGGATGGGCGAAATGTGCGCATGGACGCACACGGACACACACACACATACACACACACACACACACACACACATCCCGTTGTTTAGATTTTTGTACCACAGGGTCCCTGGAGACCGGGGTAAGACTGAGGTCTGCGGTGCCAAGAACCATGAAACACAATAGTCTGCCCCCCATCACTGCTTCCCAAACTGAACAATAGACATTCCTGGCATTCCTCAAGACCTCTTCATCACACACACGCACACACACGCACATACATAAACACATATCCATAAACACACACATCCATACACCGCTGTGGGTCTGATTAGAGCCCTGGCTGTAAACAGTTTTGGTTGTGATGCTGTTTAGGGTGAATTCTCGACATTATGGATTTATTGTATGTTTCAGACAGTGGGTTACTCGTCCGCTGTAACATATTAAACCAACGGGATGAACAGAAACGGGGGCAGCGGTCGCCCTAAGGCGTAGGGAAGTGAGTTTATGAGATGTGACGGTGGCAGTTCATTAGGGTGGGAAAAAAGTCGACTCATGTAAGAAGCGAGTTGATTCTTGTGTGTTTGCTGTCAAACAATAAAGACAGTTGAGTAGCCACTTACTTCAGATAGAGGAGAAATTAGTTTGATCTTCAATAAAAGGCGAACAATTTTGGATTTAATAAACTCCAGGGGTGGAAGGAGCTTAACATGAGTCAGACAGTGTGCAGCAAAACTGGCAGTTAAGCTAAGTGGTGTCCTCGTCTGACTGAAACATACAAAAGAAGCAGAGAAAAGTGGAGTTTACAGTCAGTATTGTCTCTTTTTTTTACTCTTTTGACCAGTTAGCTGTAGCAGAACAACCTCAAATCATTGACCACCAACATATTATCCTTTATTAAAGGTGCTATACATAAGTTTTTGCTATTGCTACATAGTCTAACGTTAACATTAACAGCTGTTTACTTATCAAGAGTTTCAGCCATTGTTGTGTTTACAGGACAAGAGGTGAGAATATGCCTTTTGGGCTGCGCTATGTCTGTTGTTACCAGTTAGGAAAGGCCAGGGCTAGCTGGTTAGCATGCTAATGTCAGTAGAAAAAAAAGACGTAAATCACTGAAGCTCTTGTCAAGTAAACGGCTGTTAATGCTAATGTTAGCGATTTAGCAATAGCCAAAAACTCACATATAGCATCTTTAATGGTGAAATAGTAAACTTATTCATTTGAGGTTGTGTTTGTGTCCACCTGATGAATCTGATAAATGTAATATTCACTCTCCTTTAGCTTTGTTTTGGTCTCCACCAACTCCTGAGAAAAACATCTGGATCTTTAGCCGCTAAATGCTTCGCTATATTCACCAGCTAATTGCTAACTTGCAGCTTACTGCTGTTTAGGGCATTGCAGGTGGTGTACAGTGGCTTTTTAGAGCTGTATTCTTGAAAACAGCTGCTGGAAATGAGGTTATTACCCAGAAGTACCCAGTTTTTGTTTTTATTCTTCAAATGACAGATGGCATATACCAACTTTTTTTTAGTGAATTTTAGCTGAAACAGTTGTCAGAGGATAAATCGGCAACAAATTTATTAAGTGATTGATTGTTAAAGTAAGAAAAATGACTAAAAGTTGCTGTTTCCAGCCTCTTAGATGTGACAATTCCCAGTTTTTTGTCGTTTCAACTGTTGTTAAAATGAAATAAATCATTTTAAAGACCTTGCCCTGGACTGTGGGAACTTTTGAAGGTCATTTTTAGACATTTTATTTTAAGATTAATCAGTTTAATCAGCAAAGTCGTCAACAGACTGATGGATAATGAAAGTAGTAGTTAATCATAGCCCTGGTGTGGTGTGTGAACATGAGTATCTGTGTGGATTTGTCCTCTACGCGTGTGGTCTGCTACAGTTTATCTGTCTCCTCTGGCCTGGTTTTTATTAACTGGCCCATTAAACTGCAACTCCATGATACATGACTTTTGTCCGACTAACCGGCCCCCCCCAAACACCAAACACACACACACACACTGGTCGTCTCAGATACACACACATTCCTAGAGGCCGGCTTGGACACACACACATGTTAAAAAGATGTTTCAGTGTTAAAGAACCAGGACATGAAGTGTCATCGTACTAAATCAGTGGGTGTTAGTGAGAGGGAGGATTAACCCTGCTTCTTCAAATGTTTCTCAAACTTAGAACAGAAAATATTTGAGTTTAAGCCTCGCTCTGCAACTGGGGCTCCTTATTGATGATCAATTTTCTGGAGTTATTGATTATTTAGTGTATAAAACGTCTAAAAATAACACAAACCCCAATATCCTTTTATTTTATCTGACCAAAAGTTAGAATAAACTCGCCTGACCATGATAGGAAACAAGTAAATCTTCACCTTTTAGAGGCTGGAAACAGGTAATGTTTAATAATTGATTATCAAACTAATCTCCTGTCAATAATCTAACCTCACCTGATTCTGTTTAATCAATCAACAACCAAGGAAATGGTGTTAAAAGATGCTAGGAGACTGGATAAACTGTCAGATAAGAGGAATTACAGCTGTACAAATGATCAGATTAGAAACTGCAATATGAGCAACCTCAGGTCACATCGCAGCTGTTTTAACAGTTTGAAGATCATGTTCTCAGGCTCTGCTCAGACTGTGTGAGTTTGCTGGAAGATGTCAACGACAAATGCTGACAGATTTGAAACGAAGCAGGTCTTTTAAGTGAGTTTATCTCCCTGCATTTATTTTGAAATCTGAAATCCACCCAAACACTTCACTGAGATTCGAGTCTGATTAATATTTCCCATGTCCAGCAATCGGGGGCTGTGCCTTTTTTTTTAGTTGGACGTCGTAGTTTAAAGTTTCTCTGTGTCTTTGAAGAAACATCAGCGATGGAAGTAAATTTAACAGAAGTCTTTGAACTGTAAACCATGTGCTCAGTCGCTGACAGAGAAGGATTTTAATAACCTGTCACAGCTAATCAATATTTTAAGATGAAGAAGTCACATGGTTGTTTTGTGACCTTTGTTTTCTTCATTCCAGTCATTGTTCTTTGCTTGTAACTGACGCATCAGCTGACTCTGATTTCTTTAAGTGTTTTCACTAGAGAGCAGCTTCTCTCTGCTTGTACTCAGCTACAGTATATTGACGTTTAAAATGATCGATCGCAGAGAAATTAATCCTCGTAACTGCATCTGACAAAACCAACATAAATCCAATTGTAGTAATCCAGTATCTGTGCTGGATATTTGGGATTTAAAATGAAGGATCACAGAGAAAGTTAGAGGTGACTAACAGCTGTCTCCTTAACTTTATTACCACACTGTGTACTCTGTAAAGATGGATTTACAGTCAACACAAGGGCTTCATATTTCCCAGAATGATTGTGTTTACTTTCATTCATTTACTTTCACTTCTACTTCTGCATTGAACTGGAGTTACCCAGGTGTTTGACTTCATTCATTCATGATCGGAGATTGTGATGTAGCCGTTCAACACAGATAATCAGAGAGTCAGTGTCCTTGGGCATCGATCCAAAATGAAAACATCGGTCACTCGTCGTACATATTGTAACGTCCTTCACCAAGCAAGCGCAGAGACGTCAGCTGGTTTCGTCACAACTACAGACAGGCTTGATGGAAAAACTTCTCTCTGGCGTTTCAGTTTTTAAAAATTCACAGAAAATTTTCTTGACAGTTGGATGGAGTAAATGGCAGTAGAGAACTGATTATAGACAAACACACACACATGCACACACATACACACACACACACACAATCCAGGGCATTGAGCAGTAACAAACAGTGCATTGTGCTGCTGAGGCTAAAGTGGACTTCACCCTTCCTGCTGTCGACCTCTGGTATGAGCCTAGTCTCACTGTACTGATTACCTGGTATGCAAAAACTGTGTGTGTGTGTGTGTGTGTGTGTGTGTGTGTTCCAAGCAGTTGCCTACATGTATGTGCATCCTGTATATGTGTGCATCTAAGCAGTAAACACATGTCTACAAGTGTGTTTGTCGTTCAGAAATCCATAATCAAGAGTGATGACGGCCTGGAAGGCAAACAAACGCACACACACACGCACACACACACGCATTCACACACAGTGCAGGAGACCCATAAAGCAAACAACTACGTCCTAATTGCAGGCGAACACAAAGGGACAGAGGGGAGGAGGTGAGGTTGTTTAGGCTTTCTTGCATAGTTAACCTTTCACCCTTGTGGGGGGACGACAACAGGGAATGTAAGGAATCTGCTCACATGCATGTACATAACACACACACGCACTACATGTGTCTGTGGAGTCTGCAGTAGATATAAGTCTCCAGGAAATCCTTTGAAGCCTGCTGAGAGACTCTGATGTTATTAAGTGTCTGCTGTCGTACGGTTGGTTAAACTTCAACACCGTTAATGTCGGACACTCGCACCTCTCAGTGTTGTGTTTGCTCTACAAGGTTCAAGTCTGGTCAAAATAAAGAGGGAGCAGTGACGCTGATTCAGACTTTTAGCCGTCGTCTGTCGCTGTTTGGAGTCTGACAGGGAAAAAAATCACATGTAGATTTTATCAGCTGCAGCTAATGAACGTTAAACCTGCTAATTGGTCACACTACAAACCTAAACACTGTTGTGTTAGTGTGGATTAGTTTGCACCATTGTCCAGCCAAAGATCTCCTTTAGAAAAAATAATCATAATATCAGTTAAGTGGGAGATTGCAAAGTAGATGGAAATGAATGAATATCTAGAATAGGAGCATATGCACCAGGTGAATGTAAAACACATTTACACTCAGTAAAAAATGACCCACACCCAGTTATCAAGCCAAAATGACACACATTTTCTGGTTTTATACTGCTGTGAATTTAATATCTGAATGTGGTTTGAAGAAGTGTGACGGTAACTTGTCACTATTTCCTGACATTTTATAGAGTAAATGATGAATGAATTTAGGGGAAAAATAAATTTAATTGATTGATAATGAAATTTATAGTTAAGGAGAGTAACAGACAACAGCCTGTCCTTCTCACTACTCTGTTTGTGTAGTTTTTAAAGCACCAGTCTTCTTTTTTCTAGATTAAATGTATTTGTCAGGGACTGGAACAATTTTATTATTTTTATTTTTATTCTTTAATTTATGCTTTTGTTAGTTAGTATACAGTGGAGGGCTGATAGGAAACAACATAAGTTTCTGGCCTGATCTGAACTAGGGATGCTGTGATTACTGTATATGACATCTTGAAACCCTCGGCCACCAGGATGATTTCTTTTAATTTATTTATTTATTCATTTATCATTAGTTTAGATATATTTTCAGCTACAGGATGAGATGATTTGTTTTCCTTTTTCCTGGAAAGAACCATGCACGATTTGGTAGTAACTCACAGAGAGTGATCAGTTGGTGCACTTGCAATAAAGCCGTGAACTGAACATGCAAAATGTAAAATTTGTCCACAAACAAACACACAATTCAGCTTAAATAAAGGATAAAATTCCCAATAACAAATGAGCGATGAATAAAAATCTACTGGAGTCTAAATGGAGTAATTTATTTAATGAAAATTCAGCAATAAACTCAACACAACTAATCAAACTAACTAAAATAACTGATTTCTTCCAGGAAACTTGTAAAATAAAGTGTCAGCGATGAAGTACATTAACATTTTTTAACTACAAAAGAGAAACATTAGTACTTATCAATGGCTTAGAGTACAATGGTCAAAGCCATAGTTGTTTGATAATATTCCTGTAACAGAAGTGCACGTTAGATAAGACGGGCGATAAGAGTCAAATATTTTCTGACTCCTGTTCATCCATCACCTCCACTCATTGTTCTTCTGTCTATGATTATTCCTCAGGCTCTTGTATTCTCCTGCAGACCTCCCATCCTCTCTTACATTCCCTCTTCTTTCACCACATTTTGTTTTTCTCGTCTCTCTGCCAAAGTGAAAAAGCCCCCTTGTCTGTCCAACAGTCTCTGCTTTCTTTGCTCTTTGGATTTCTTTTTTTTTTTCATACTCTGCAAACACATGTGTGTGTGTTAGCGCACAAGTACAAGGAGGAAGTACCTCTGCATTTTCCCCCCCACTGTCAAACAATAACAGTGTGGAACTCTGGGTATTATTTTAGCAGCCGTCCACCACTTTATCTGCCCTCCACAATACTTCCTCTCTCACTGACTCACACATCCTGCCTGGGAGGGGGCGAGAGAGGCAGTATTGTGGAGGGCAGATAAAGTGGTGGACGGCTGCTAAAATAATACCCAGAGTTCCACACTGTTATTGTTTGACAGTGGGGGGGAAAATGCAGAGGTACTTCCTCCTTGTACTTGTGCGCTAACACACACACATGTGTTTGCAGAGTATGAAAAAAAAAAAGAAATCCAAAGAGCAAAGAAAGCAGAGACTGTTGGACAGACAAGGGGGCTTTTTCACTTTGGCAGAGAGACGAGAAAAACAAAATGTGGTGAAAGAAGAGGGAATGTAAGAGAGGATGGGAGGTCTGCAGGAGAATACAAGAGCCTGAGGAATAATCATAGACAGAAGAACAATGAGTGGAGGTGATGGATGAACAGGAGTCAGAAAATATTTGACTCTTATCGCCCGTCTTATCTAACGTGCACTTCTGTTACAGGAATATTATCAAACAACTATGGCTTTGACCATTGTACTCTAAGCCATTGATAAGTACTAATGTTTCTCTTTTGTAGTTAAAAAATGTTAATGTACTTCATCGCTGACACTTTATTTTACAAGTTTCCTGGAAGAAATCAGTTATTTTAGTTAGTTTGATTAGTTGTGTTGAGTTTATTGCTGAATTTTCATTAAATAAATTACTCCATTTAGACTCCAGTAGATTTTTATTCATCGCTCATTTGTTATTGGGAATTTTATCCTTTATTTAAGCTGAATTGTGTGTTTGTTTGTGGACAAATTTTACATTTTGCATGTTCAGTTCACGGCTTTATTGCAAGTGCACCAACTGATCACTCTCTGTGAGTTACTACCAAATCGTGCATGGTTCTTTCCAGGAAAAAGGAAAACAAATCATCTCATCCTGTAGCTGAAAATATATCTAAACTAATGATAAATGAATAAATAAATAAATTAAAAGAAATCATCCTGGTGGCCGAGGGTTTCAAGATGTCATATACAGTAATCACAGCATCCCTAGTTCAGATCAGGCCAGAAACTTATGTTGTTTCCTATCAGCCCTCCACTGTATACTAACTAACAAAAGCATAAATTAAAGAATAAAAATAAAAATAATAAAATTGTTCCAGTCCCTGACAAATACATTTAATCTAGAAAAAAGAAGACTGGTGCTTTAAAAACTACACAAACAGAGTAGTGAGAAGGACAGGCTGTTGTCTGTTACTCTCCTTAACTATAAATTTCATTATCAATCAATTAAATTTATTTTTCCCCTAAATTCATTCATCATTTACTCTATAAAATGTCAGGAAATAGTGACAAGTTACCGTCACACTTCTTCAAACCACATTCAGATATTAAATTCACAGCAGTATAAAACCAGAAAATGTGTGTCATTTTGGCTTGATAACTGGGTGTGGGTCATTTTTTACTGAGTGTAAATGTGTTTTACATTCACCTGGTGCATATGCTCCTATTCTAGATATTCATTCATTTCCATCTACTTTGCAATCTCCCACTTAACTGATATTATGATTATTTTTCTAAAGGAGATCTTTGGCTGGACAATGGTGCAAACTAATCCACACTAACACAACAGTGTTTAGGTTTGTAGTGTGACCAATTAGCAGGTTTAACGTTCATTAGCTGCAGCTGATAAAATCTACATGTGATTTTTTTCCCTGTCAGACTCCAAACAGCGACAGACGACGGCTAAAAGTCTGAATCAGCGTCACTGCTCCCTCTTTATTTTGACCAGACTTGAACCTTGTAGAGCAAACACAACACTGAGAGGTGCGAGTGTCCGACATTAACGGTGTTGAAGTTTAACCAACCGTACGACAGCAGACACTTAATAACATCAGAGTCTCTCAGCAGGCTTCAAAGGATTTCCTGGAGACTTATATCTACTGCAGACTCC